>JAQZBX010106749.1:0-10716 GCA_029593785.1 Cabassous unicinctus
GGGAGCTTCCTTGAACTACACTTCATGGGGAAAGTCTGCTCTGGCCAAAACCTGCTCTTCAGTTGTCCCTGTTACCTTCTTGTGCATCCAAAGCCTTTGAGAACCAGTGCAGTTCTCTAATGGGGCTGAGTCCAGATAAACTCAACATGGTGTATGAAGCTTTGAGTCATACAGATTTGGCAAGGAGAACTGCGCCCTCTCTGAGTACTGTATGCAGAGCTCAGCCCTTGCTGCCCTCCCAGCATTCCCTAAAACAGCGCTCCACCCTCCAGCCCAATGCCAACAGAGAGAGCACAGTTCCTTTGTGGATATGTCTGTCACCAGGCTCCCTTCTGTGGGTCCAAGGATGGCTATGGTTGGTCATCAAATCCACAATTTGATGATTGTGATTTGAAACAAAGGAAAAGTTTTGGTTGGCTTATCTCAAAATCTTCAAATACATTCCCAAAAGAGGAGAGAGAAGATCAAATTCTTCTCCCTCCTTTTCTTCTACCATTCTCTTTCTTCTCTCTCCTCCTTTTTCTTATCTTAGAATGTTAAGTCCTGACTATGATAACCCAACCAGGAAGAAGTTTGTCTTGAGGTAGCTCTTAAAAGGGAAAAGCAAAGAGTATCCTGTGCAAGGGCTGCAATGACTGAACCTTTTGAAGAGTGCTTTGAGTTTACACAGCGCCTTCACATTATCTTATTTAATCCATACAGTAACCTAGGAGGCAGGTTAAGTAGGTGTTGTTATCATACCCACAAGCGGTCAAAATCCTTGTCCAGGGTCACACAACATATAAATGGCACATACTGGATTTGAACCCAGGATATCTGACTGCCAGGACCCACAAATAGACCAATCTGGCTTGAGTTGAAGACCCATATTTTGAAGAGTGGAAGCTAAGGATGGAAAGGTAGGACTGGCCTATATTCCAAAGGGCTGAAGAGGTGAGTTTGTGTTTAGGCAATGGCGAAGTCTGGATAGAGGAGGAAAGGGACATGAGCAAAGAATGATTTAGGAAGGTGGATCTGGTGGCAGCATGTAGAAACGATGGAAAGAAAAAGAGATGGGTAAGAAAGGGAGTGTTTGGAATATGGGCTTCAACTGGGTGGTAGTGATAGGCATACAAAGGAAGATACTGATGATTAAGAAGATGCGGAGAACAAGTAAGGGGTATCAAAGATGATGCCAAGTCTTCAAGCCTGGAGGCAGAAGGAATACCACCAACAGGAGTAGGAAAGTATAATAATAAATACTAACCTTTCCTGCAGCTGTTTACATGCTAGCCAGTACAGAGTTAAAAGCTTTATGTGGATTTTCTCATTAAACCCTCCTAATGGCCCTAGGAACCAGTTACTATTATCATCCCCATTTTAGAGATGGAAAACTGAAGCCCAGAGTGGTTACGTGATTTGTCCAAAGTCACACAGCTAATAAACAGTGGAGCCACTGTTTTAACCCAGATCTCATGATGGTCTCCAGAATCCACACTCTTAACCAGACTCTAATAGTCCTTCCAAACCACCTCCAGATATACTGGAATAAAGGGGGAGTTGGTTTGGTGAACAAAGTGGACCTGTCCTCTGTTGCTGCTGTGTCCCTTAAGAGACCAAATTCACCCTCCCACTGATCTGGGTAGACAGCAGTCAGCCCTCACTGAGATTGCGGCTTCTACTTAAGATATTTGCTGTAGAAAATGTCCTCAGAAGGCGGGAGAGAAGACAACTCCAGTTCAGACTCTGGGCAGACCTGGGAAGGTAGTGGCCTTTAAAACACAGAAAATGAGGAAAGAAAAGAGATAAATGAAGGAAAGTTGTGGAATAAAGGAGGGATTGCCCACACCCCAGGAAACATTCTTAACTAAGGGGAAAAAATGAGCAGAGCAAACGGGAACGATTTCGTGCCCCTGCTGACCGTTTTGTTGGGGTTTCTCCAGCAGCATTCTCTCAGGCCACTGCAACCAAGCTCAGCTCAGAATCATCCAGCCTAGATGTCTTTGTCCCAGACAGAGGATTTTAGTCTTAAACTCAGGTAATATATACTCTCTAGATAATATAAATATCCAAATGAGAGACTTAAATCACTTAAAATCATGGAACGTCAGTGTTGGAAGTAGCACTGCCCTTAGACCCAGGCAAGAGAGGCCCGTGCCCTGGGCCTCCAGAGACCATGCCCCACCCCATGTTGGGGACAAGGCTGTGGAGGCAGGAGGATGTGTCTGTGACCTCCCTTCCAGACCGTACTCCAGGTACTCAGGACCCTGGCCAGCCCCAAACCACCCTGAGCTGTTTCCAGGCCCCAAGTAAGCTGCTTCCCCCTGATTTATCCTTCCAAGGATATGCATTCCCCTGTGCCTTCAGGGTGGGCTAAGAGACAGCTCTTTGGGGACAGTAAATGGAGCCTGGACATTTGGGCTGGGAGGTACACACTCCATGAGCATGAGGCCCCTCCCAGGTGCAGGATCAAGTTCGGGGTGGAAAGAGAAGGGGGCAGGCTTTGGGCTGGCAACTGGGCCGGCTCTCCTCCCCATGCTGCTACATCCCAGCATAGGGCCTCGAGGAATCGTGGAATTCTAAACTTGAACCTGCTCTTCCAGGTGATATAAAAGTATATTTGTCAAGGTAAGAGGATAGAACATTACAGTTGTTAGCTAGATTTAGACTTTAAAATTTTTAGACACATGGAAGGTGCCTTCAAAGGGTTGTGAGGAATAAGTATCTATGATAGACCTTTTACATTCTATCTAAATATCTTAAACAGAAGTCCCAATCACAGTGAGGAGGTTTATAATTAGTGCCAATAAAGAGTATCTTCATGATTATTGTTGCCTAAGCACTTTCACCCTTTTTCTCATGGTGGAAAGAGGTTGCCGTCTGGCCTATGAAGACCTGAGAAATGGTCGCTGCAACACCACTTACTAGTGTGACTTTACACAAGTCACCTATTCTCTCTGAGCTTCAGTTACTTCATCAACAAAATGGAGTTGATAATAATCCCCCTCACCTCACAGAGCTCTTATAAAGCTCTACCAAAAAGTCACTCGTTCATTCATCCATTCATTCTGTAAACACGCATGAAGTGTCTCCTACGTATTAGGTGCCAAAATACAAAACTGCATCCCAGCTCCTGCCCTCAAGAGGCCCACACTCTAGTGGATGAAACAAAGGGATAATTTTAAAAATTAGAATACAGTGTGTTAGGAGAAGACAGCCTGAAGACTCAGGGGACAACTGAGTGCTGCTCCCAGGAAAGTTTTTCAAAGGAAGTGGCATTTGAAAGGGGTCAAAGCAATGGGGAGTGGAATGTCAAGGAACTATCATAAAAAAGAAAGCATGGAGTCATGTAGTTTTATAGAATAATACTGATCATTCTTTCAAGTGACAGGTCTTAAGATATTTAACAAAAGTTATTGTAGCCTGTCCCCCCACCCTTATTCCCAACCTCTTCCCTTAGGCAGGCTCATCATCCCAAGTTCTTCAACCATTGCTCACCTGACTTGACTGTGCATCTCCCCAGGCTCTCTCTGAATCAGTCCATTCTCTGTATGCCCCAATGGCAGGGAATATTTATATGTCTACAAATGTCACATATGTTGCCATAACCAGTTTGTTGGCCATAGCATAACTAAAACCCTATTTTAAAGCAGTTTGTGCTTTCCAAAATTTCAAGTCTCTCAGCTCTACTACAAATTAGAAGGCTCAACATCCATTTACATAGTGATATATGGCTTGTCTTGTGGACACAGAAAATAGTCTATGTGTGAAGAGGGTGTTGGGCCTAGAAAAAGGAAAAAGCGAGCATACATGCTCATGCAGAGATTCTTCGGACTGCTGACTTAATGCTATTAGGGGACAGGGAAAACCCCAGCCCTGGATGGTATCTTATTAAATCTCAAGGGACCCTGGTGAGATAGTCTGGGACTAGTATTTCAGGTGTAATGTTATAGTTCCCTTTGGTTCAAAGGTCTTAGATTGGCTTTGATAGAACTTGGTGCTTTTCCATGATTGTAAATTAAAAAGAAGGGCAAAACACACAGAAGGAAAATTCCCCTGGAAGGGAGCAACAGCCCAACCCAGGAGCTGGAAGCCCTGCTGCGGCCTGAAGTGACCCCCGGGCATGTGGTCACATTGCAGAGCACCACCACATGCGAGGTCACGTTGTCAGCTCTAGGCTCGCTGACTGAGCACGGGAGTTCTTTCTCACTGTTGAATACGGGACATTGTACAAATACAATCCCCTGAAAGCCCCAACTCTGGGTGAAAAAAGCCTGGTCCTTGAAGGGCAGCTGGAGGGGGACACCAGCACCAGTCCCACACAGCTTCATTCACCGTGCCCACGGCCAGCATCTCCCAAGGCAGCAGAGGCCACTGGGGCCAGGACCCAGGTAGGGCGCCAGCTGCCCTTGCCCTCACTCTCTTGGCTGCCTTCTGCTCCTGCTCAACCTAATGGCAGCGCTCAGGGCTCCACCTTTGCAGCGAGTTAAAGGGAGGAAGACGTCTGGTTCCCACCATTAAAGAATTAGAGCCTAGGACAATGGCTCTCACACTTCAATGTGCAAAGAAATGCTTGAGATAGGGTGACTGTGCTGGTTTATGCCAGCATAATTATTAATTGTTCCCCCTTTTACGCAAAAGTATTCCAGTTTGGGCAATAAATTGTAGAAGCATCCTACTTAACATGCAGATTACCAGACCACGCTCACAGAGTCTGGTGTGCCAGGTCTAAGGGTTCTCAGGAACTACATTTTTAAAAACTAGCAAACTGGGTGTTTCTGTTGCAGGTAAGCACACTGTGAGAAATCCTGATGGTGAGGTGAAACTAGATAGACCAAAAAAATCATTAATAGTACTAATTTTTTTCAAAAAAGCAGTAACCCTTTGCTTTTGTGAAGGGCTTCTATGGTGCTTTTATATTTGTAACTTTGATTGAACAAAGATGAGTACCCACTATGTTCACAGCCCTTTGCTGGTGGCTGTGGAGGTACCAAGGTAAATAAGACAGGTCCCTGCATCAAGCAGTTTATGGAATTCAGACAGATATCACGTGGGGGTGAGCCCTGGGTAACCAGGAGATGCTGGAAGGGGACGTTTACACAACAGTGTAAGGTAGAAGGG
The DNA here is from genome assembly GCA_029593785.1 of Cabassous unicinctus. Taxonomy (NCBI): domain Eukaryota; kingdom Metazoa; phylum Chordata; class Mammalia; order Cingulata; family Chlamyphoridae; genus Cabassous; species Cabassous unicinctus. Next base: position 5,101 of record JAQZBX010106749.1, read on the forward strand.
GCAGGCTGAGGAAAGGGGATTTCAGGGAGGTTGAGTGACTTATCCACAATCCCACTAAACCAGGTATCTAACCTGGGCCTTGCAGCTCCAAGGTGGCAGCTCCTTCCCACATAAAGGAATCTGCCACCACGGCATCATCCAGCCACAACCCCAGAGAGAAACGTGCATGCAAGAGACACTTAGAGAAGAAGTAAGACGGGAGGTGGGGAGAGGAATCCCAGCATGACTAGAATACTGAAAAAATGAATAAGAACTAATCTAAAGAGGATTCAGAGGAAAAAAGGAATTTATAAAATTTTGTTATGAAACATTACAGAAATTGATAAAAACAGAGGCACTTTCACCTCTCCATCTGCCATCCTAACAGCTACCACCACCAGCCCTGTACAGTCCATCCCTTTGTTCCACCATTTACGTTCAATATTTTGCTGGTTGTGATCGAATTTTACATGAATTTCTGTCCAAGTTTATCTACTTGAACATTTTTCCATATGATGATAATGTTTTGTTTTGTTTTTTTAAGATTTATTTATTTTATTTTACTTATCCCCCCCCCTTGCTGCTTGTGCTGCTGTGTCCATTCACTGTATGTCTTCTCTGTGTCTGCTTATTTCCCCCTTGCTGTGAGGTCTTGCCGCATCAGCCCACGGCGCCGCGCGAGCCAGCCTGCCTTCACAAGGAGGCACCGGGAAGCAAACCCGGGGCCTCTCATATGGTAAACGGGTGCTTTATCCATTGCGCCACACCCGCTTCCTGCCGTGAGGTTGCTGCATCAGCCCACCGCACCGCTCAGGCCGGCGTGCCCTCACAAGGAGGCCTCGGGACGCGAACCCGGGCCTCCCATATGGTAAACGGGGGCTCTATCCACTGAGCCACACCCGCTTCCCGATGATAATGTTTTCATAAGTATAATTCTTAATAATTAAACAATGTGCTATGGAGTACCTACATCATAGTTAAATAAATGATTTCCCTATCATTAGATATTTAGCTTGTTTCCCATTTTTTCTTTGTCGTAAATAATACTACAATGAACATTTTTTATTTCTAGTTTTTTCTTCATGTTGGATCATTTCCCTTTGTATATATTTCCAGAAATATGAATATTCAAACTGTATGAATGGATTTTAGGTTAGGTGTTTCTCAAACACACATAATTTTTAATATAAATGGAATCTTACTCTAACATCCTCTTTAACAACAACATAGTATCCCATGAGAGAACTTTACTTTATTTCACTATTTCTCTACTAATGAATATTTACAAATTTTTGCAATTATAAATAGTACTACAAGGAATATACTTGTACATGTATTTGTGCACATGTGTATTTCTGTAGGATGGGCAGTAGAAGTAGAATTGATGTGGAAAATTGTATACACCTTTCCAATTTTAATACATTTCATCAAATTGACCTTCAAATTGGCTCTCCCAGTTTATACTCTGAACAAAAGCTCATGAAAAGGTCAGTAGCCCTATATCTTCTACAACACTGGATGTTTAAGACTTTTTAAATTTTAGCCAATCAGTTGGCCAAATGCTGTTTCATTATTGTTTTAATTTATATTTCCTGCCTACTGGAAAGGTTAACAACAATAAGTTTATTTACTTCTGTGTTTGGGTACTGTCCATTCCTCCTGGTTGCTGGATTACTACTTTGCTTGTCCAACTTCAGTGTCATTCTGGGAATCTCTTCTGTTATAATTCCCCCTTCAGAGAGCCTTAAATTTGAGCTTTATTTTGTGGGCAAATGCCTGAGTCAGCAGCTCAGACAGTAGAGGAAGGGGGCCTCATTAGTTGGTCTGCACTTCAGTTAATGCACAGGCCAAGGCCCAGTGCCAGCTCATTTTCCCAGGGTCCAATACCTCTGCTCTTGAGATTATGCCAGAGTTCTGCTAGGAAAACCCCATTTGGTGTCCTCTCTTCCATTTGTATGAGGTCATGGGTTATTGGGTTTTACCAGTGATCTGTTCCTATTGGCTTCATGTCATCCAGAAATTCCTCACTGGAGGCACAGCCTCCTGGTTTTCCAAGGCTGCCATGCATTTATTTACTTTAAATATTTCTTCTAGTATTTCAATGGGATGTGGGGAGGTAAGAAAGATAAATATAGGTTTTTGATCATCTGTTTAGAATTAAAAGCTTCTGTTGTGTACATTTGAAGAATAAATATTGTTAAATATTTTCCTAAAGGGTTTTACAAATTGTCAGAGCCACCTAGCAACATAGGTACTGAACTACAGTCTGATCAACATGAGGTATTATAAATTTCCCTCTAATTTAATAGAAGAAAGAAAGATGTCAATTTGCACTTCTGATTATTAGTGAGATTGGATTCTTCTACATACATTTATCATTACATTCCATTTTTTGCAAAAAGTCCATTTATGTACTTTGCCTATTTTCTTATTTGATCTTACTGTTACTTTATTGCCCAAATAAGCTCTCACAATTGCTGCAGATACTCTCCCAATCTATTATTTACCTTTAAATGTTTGTTCTGGGCCTGTTCTTACATATGTAAGTTTTAATTTTGAATGTAGTTGGGTTTTTCTGTTGTACCTATAACTTGGATGATACACTTCACTAGCTTGGGGTACAAATAAGTTCATAACTCTTGTTTTTCCAATTAATTGTTTAAACCACCACCCCCAATGTCCTTATTACCAGTAGTTCAATATCTCCCTCTTAAGAACTTACCCATTTGCCCCCAAACCTTAGGGGTCTTTCTCAGCCCAGAGGAGGCTAGTACTGTATCTAGGTACAAGACAGAGAAAGAAAACCAGAAATTCTGGTCAGCCTGCTTGCATCAATTGGTGCTACCTGGTATACTATTGAATGCTATCTCTGCACTGTCCGATGGACATATTCCACTGCTGTGGTGAAGTCCTGCCTGCTGACCTTGATCCCAGAAAAGACCATACCCCATGTTAAAGGCCTTTTGGTTCCCTCCCAGCCATTGCTCCTCAACGCCCCCATACTATGCCAAAGTAGCTAGAGAAAGAGAGCCTTTTGGCCAAATGACAAATCAGAACAAACCATCCCTCAGCAGCTTTTAAGCACCTTCACAGGCATCCACTGTCCCCCCAGGGTCCTTTACTTCCAGCAGATCTTGGTCAGGGTCACTCCAACGGAATTCCCTAGCTTCAAATCTTGGGAAGGAAGAGTTGAACTCTTGGTTTCTGCCCTCTGAGAAGGATCCTGGGATCCTTATGCAAATTCTTAACCCATTCTTCTACTCTCTGCATACTAAATGGTCTCAAGAAGACAGGAACAGTCTTTCTGGGTCACCTTTCCTGGAGCTCAGTGGGTGCCTACTCCTATTGGTCAACATTCAGCTATAGATAACAGATACCACCCTAGGTCCCTAGGTATTTTGTTAAATTCTTTTTTCCTTTTTCTAATTGCTTTAGTTTTGTTTTATTTCTCTCTACCTATTTTAAGAGAAATGTATTTAATACAAGGAATTCAGTGCTCACAGAAGATTGGAAGATCTAAGGGACAGCCCCAGGAATGACTCCCAAAACAGCAGCACAGAGCTGGCCTGCCAGGAGAGCTACTCCTGCACCACATCAGGAGGCTGAGACCATAGCAGATGGCCTGAGAACCTTTGCTGTGACAGAGAGACCGGGAAGCTGCCACCACGATGGTTGACTCCAGAGCCTCCAGGCCTGCTACAGCCACCATGGCAACAAGAAAAAAAGAAGTTGCCACAACCCCTGCCTCTTGAGAGGCACTGGGACTTCTGCTAACCCTGCCACAGAAAACCCCACGTCTCTAGAACCCTGCTTGCCAGCAGAAACAGCAGAAAAGCACCCTCTGCCTTACTTCCATCTTCCAGATATGGAAGATGGGCCATACTTAAATCATGTCTAGAACCCTCGCTACAAGGGAATCTGGGAAATGTCATTTTTAGTTTTCCAGCCTCTGCCTTGCAGTAAGGCAAGCGAGAAGGAGGTGGGAATTGATGTTGCGTTCCAATCCACCATACATACCACACTGATCATTTCTATTTGCATAACGAAAAAGAGACTTCTCAAATCATTACTCCACTGGAAAAGAAAATCTGCTTCAAGGTGATCACTGTCCCTATCTATGGACATAGAAGCACAGGGCATAATTTTCAAAATCCCACAATATCTTATCCATCTAAACTTAACACCCCTTCCCTGAGATCTTTAAAATGTTCTATTAGGATGGATGGTTCTTGAGTAGAATATCAGATGTCCATGGCTGGTGGAAAGTGTTACAAGAGGAGAGAAGGGTCTATGGCCATAGCTGAGTCCTTGCTTTGCACCTGCCAGTGGATTTTACCATCCAGCAAGGGGGCAAAGTTGGCCCAGTGAGCCCTGTGCCAATCAGTTCAAACTCAGAAAGCCCTGTTCAGAATGCTGGCTCCCATTTTAAGCTGAATATAGACAAATTGGAGCTCATTCTAAAGATGAAGGCAAAGATGGTGAAAAATCTGGAAGCCATTCTACTAAGGGAAAGGTAGAGGGAAATGGAAGCTTATAGCCTGAAAAAAAAGAGAACCCCAGGAGGACATTCCATCTTTTGTTCATTCATTCAATCAATAAGTGCTTACTAAGCCTTCTATGTTCCAGGCACTCTGCTAAGCAGATACAGAAATGAAAACACCACTCCTGCCCTCAGTGGGCTTGCCATATAGTAAAAGAGACAAGTCCATTTCAAACAATTATGAATCATGTAAGTGCTGCAATGGAAGTATCCATAAGATATAGAATGAGCTTAGAGATAGAAGTGACGTGCGCTGCTTCCAGATCTGGATCACGAAAAGCTTTCTCCAGTGATCCTCCACTCTTTTCCTGTCTGCTGGCTAGACACAAAGACCTTCAAGGTCTTACAAGACGGCAGGGAAGAGAAGGATACTGGGTTCCTACATCACCACCTGGAAGGCATCCTGTCAAATAACTGGACATAGATTGGGGGTCCATCTGTTATAGCAGCTTGCTGAGCACAAAGAGCCGCAAAGACCCTGCTGTGTCTTCAGATGTTGAGAAGGCTGTCTTTTGAAGAGGAATAGGTCTATTATATAAGACCCTGGGGGTGCAGAACAAGAATGAGCAGGTGGAATTTGCCAAGAGGCAGCTATCAGCTCAATTCCACCTTTTATTTGTAACCCAAGTGTCCCCTTTCTACGTCTCCCATTCTCCCCTTCATACTTCCTCCAGAAATTTTAAGAAAATAAGGAAATTGGTCACATCCAGTCACAATTCATCTATAGACAACCGCATCTCCACATAGTATGCGCCTTCTTTTCTCCCTTCCACTCTCAGCTCCACTTTGAGTAGTTTTCCAGCCAGGGCTCTGGGATTACTGGCCTTCTGATCAGATGCTACCTCTGCTGCATTAGTCTTCGTGTAGGAGTGGGGTGAAGAAGTTGCATTGGCCTTTAGTGGCTCATCCTTCAAATCCCACACCCCAAGGCTTATGTATAAAACAGACTTGATTGGCAGGTTGGGAATAATTAGAGGGAAGTATTCTGCAGGAAGGAAAATATTTAAATGGATAGTAAGCATGACCAGTTCATTCCACAGTCCAAGGGGACAGAATGCAAGGTATCTCCCCCTCCTCCTCTCTTTCTCAGAGGGGAC
>JAQZBX010106751.1:0-10718 GCA_029593785.1 Cabassous unicinctus
GACATTTGCCAGGGTTCAGGCTTCTTGGGTTCCTTTCTTCCCGGGACTCCATTTCTCTTCAGGCTTAGCTCCTTTCGTTCCTTCACAAGGTCAGCTGTAGACTATGAGGCTCTCTAGGCTTTGCTTCTTTCCACAAGGCCAGTTGTAGACTATCAGGCGAACGGCTCATCTCTATCACGGGGCCTTCTTTCTTTCCTCAAGACCAAGCTCCTCCATCTGCTCGCCCCTCTGGGCTCCAGCATCGAAACTCCAACATCAGAACTGCTCTCTCTGTCTTTTGACTTGCCTTTTATATTTGATTCCCCCACCCACCAAGGGGTGGGGCTCAATGCCCAACTGACATGGCACAGTTAATGCCATAATCATAACTTAATCATGCCCAGAGAAAAAGACCAGTTTACAAGTATGATCCAATATCTATTTTTGGAATTCATAATTACATCAAACTGCCAGACTGCAACAAATAGTTACTAAAAGAATCAAATATTTAGGAATAAATCTAACCAAACATTTAAAGGACTTGAACAAGGAATGCTACAAAACACTGCTGGAAGAAGTCAAAGATGCCCTAAAAATGGAAGAGAATTCCATGTTCATGGATTGAAAGACTAAATTTTGTTATGATAGCAATTCAACCCAAAGTGATTTACAAATTCAACATAATCTCAATAAAAATTCCAGCTGTCTTCTTTGCAGAAGTGGAAAATCCAATCATCAAATTTATATGGTAGGGAAGAGGCCCCAAATAGTCAAAGCCATCTTGAAAAAGCAGAACAAAGAGGATTCACACTCCCCAATTTTAAAACTTATCACTAAGCCACAGTACTTCTCATAAGGAAAGACATAATGACCATTGAAATCAAATTGAAAGTTCAGAAGCCAACTGTCACATCTATGGCCAACTGATTTTTGACAAGGATGCCAAGTTTACTTGATTGGGAAATAATAGTTTTTCAAGAAATTATGTTGGAAAAACTGGATTCACTATGCAAAAGAATGAAGGTGGGCATGTTATCTCACACCACATAAAAAAAAAATCAACTCAAAAGTATCAAAGACCAAAATATAAGAACCAGAGTTATAAAACTTCTAGAAGCAAACATAAGGAAGAATCTTCAGGATCTTCTTAAGCAGTGGTTTGTTAGACTTTATAACCAAAGCACGAACAGCAAAAGGAAAAACAGATAAATGGGACCTCATCAAAATGAAAAAAAATTGTACGTTAAAAGATTTTATTAGGAAAGTATAAAAACAACCTATAGAATGGGAGAAAATATTTGGAAACTACATATTTGATAAGGGTTTAATAATCAGAATATTTAGAGAAATCTTAAAACTCAACAAACATAAATAACTCAATTAAAAAATGGATATATAAAAGTTGGCTAGACACTTCTCAAAGAAGATATACAAATGACCAGTAAGCACATAAAAAGACACTCAATATTATTAGACGTTAGGGAAATACAAATAAAAACCACATTTCATACCCTAGAATAGGTACTATTTTTAAAAATGGAAAATAAGTTTTGGAGAGGATGTGGAGAAAAAGGAGCACACATTCATTATTAGTGGGAATGTATAATGGTGCAGCCACTTTGGAAAACAGTTTTGTTATTTCTCAGAGAGATAAGTATATAATTACCATATGACCTGTCAGTCCCAATTATAGAATGGATTGAATTGAAAGCAGGGACTTGAACAGATATTTGCATACTTATATTCAAAGCAACGTTATTCACAATTGCTAAAAGATGGAAGCAACCCAAACATCTATCAACAGGTGAATGGATAAACAAAATGTGTTATATATATACAATGGAATGTTATTCAGACATTAAAATGAATGAAGTTCTGATATATGCTAAAATACGGGTGAACCTTAAAGACACCATATTGCGTGAATAAACTAGACACAAAAAGACAAATATTGTGTGATTTCATTAATACGAAATGATTAGAATAAGAAAATTAATAGAATCAGAAACTAGAATATACATTACCAGAGGATGGAATGATTGTAGGGAATGGTGAGTTAATGCTTAAATAGTACAGAGGTTCTATTTGGGGTGATGGAAAAGTTTTTGTAATGGATGGTGGTGATGGTAGCACACAACCCAGAATTATATATTTGAATGTGGTTAAAAGGGAAAATTTTAGGTTGCATGTGTGTTACTAGAATAAAAATTATAAAACAAACAAACACAGGACTGTACAACACAAACAGAGCCCTAATGTAAACCATGGACTATAGTTCATAGTTAAATTATAACAATATTCCTTCATCAATTGTAACAAATATACCATACTAATGCAAAGTGTAATAAAAGGGGTGGTATTAAGGAACCCTGTATTTTCCGCAGGATTTTTCTGTAAACATGCAACCTCTCTAATTAAAAAAGAAAGAGAAAATCCTATTGCGTGTTTTCCATTTGGGTTGAAGGAAAAGATGAGAGATGTCATTCTAAGAAGTAGGAAATCTTTTGAATCCAAGTGGGAATAAATGAAAATAAATGAATGGATTTGAATGGGAAGCATTTGAAGGAGTAGAAGCAAATGGTGATATCAGGGCTGTGTTTCAGAAAGTTCACTGGCAATAGAGTGTAGAAAGGTGATCTAGAAGGCAGGGAAATAACTTGGGTAAGTCTTACATTAATCCAGACAAGGGATCATTGCAGTTTGAAAATATTTTTATATTATTGTTCACTTTCTGCTGGAACCAACACAATGTCATAAGTACTTCTATATCTGTAAAAGACACAATAAATTAACATTATTTATTTAGGTCTTTAATTATAGAAATAGTTTCAAAGCTTATTTAAAAATGTGCTTTTTAGAAACAACTCTTTTCTTCAATAAAACTGTACACAGAATCCTAAAAAGTTGAAACAGGAATCAATGGTACAGCTTTACTTCCAATGGGTATGGTGGGAGATGGAGAAAAAGCTCATTCCATGTGGTGTTATTTCTTTTTTTTTTTTTTACCTCCTGACAAGATTCTGTAGGCAATTAACTCCATGAATTCTTAGGGCTGTGGTAGTTTGAAAACCACCAGATTAGAGTATTCTGTATAATTAAAATGATCAAAGCATTGTTTTAAAAATAATATGTTAAAGTTGTGTGTATGGGAAACCTGTTTCTACAGATGATATGTATCATATATATATACACATATATACATACACACACAAACACACATGTATATATAAGATGTAAGGTTAATAAAAAGGCAGAAATAGAATATTGTTAACAGATTTCATGCAATTTTAGACATTACAATATTTAGACTCATTTTTATATTTCAAAATAGACTGAATTGTGAATAAAATATTCAGTGTATTTCCATGTCTTTATTGTATTAAATAAATATGGATTCCACTAGCTTCAGTCTTAGAAACAAATCACTACTCTTTTCTATTAAGTCTCACTTTTTTTTTTTGTCTTTTTGTGTAACACTTTACAATAATAGCCTAATCATTCTCAGCTCCTTTGGTATTTATTGCAAGGACATTAATTCTGATGGGCTCATTTAGTATTAATGTGGATGTCATAAGTACTTTAGTAGGAACAGGATTTCTACTAGAATTCAGCATTAATTAGCCAGGTCATTACTTCAAAGTGTTACCCTTTCCTTTTAGAACAGCTGCAATTCAACATACTCCTTCCTGCAAAGTATATCAAGACTCTTTCTGTTAGAAGGAGCACTTCCAAGTACTTGAATCTATTGAGAGAAAGTTGTGAAAGTGAACAGGATACAAGAGACAAGGTGTGGTAATTACAAGACAACTGATTAATAGAAAGCTGATGTTGTAATTGAGCTTCTATGGTCCCTATAATAGCTTGAATTGAATAAGGGACTTGATTGCACTTTAAATTTCTCTAGAGCATAAAGATGCAACAGCATTAAATGAGAGGTTCAAATAAGTCCTTCAGTTTTTCATGGAAAGTTAAAAAAAAAATGTCCCCAAACCACAACAATTGGTACATAAATCAAGGACAATTTTGGGCTTGAAAGCTTGTATATTGTTAACTGAAGATCTTTTAATACTAAAATATGTTTTTTAATTTTGTTGTAATTCTCTGAAGAAACATATATCTCTCATATTGTGATTGTATTGTCTTATTCCACATAGCTTTCAGTATCTTTGCATAGTTATTTTTATCTGCATCCACAGTGCCAAGGTCAGCCTATTATTCCTTAAAATAACCAGGAAGTACAAGTATCTTAATACAACTGGGATCTCTACCCCATTATATATTTTTATAAAAAAGAATTGACTTGATAAAATGGAAATTATTTTAGGTTCATATAAATGGAAGGGTGAAATCATTCTTTCCTCCAGTGACCTCTCAGTCACTCCTTCTCTAATAAGTATTATGGCATGCCAGCAAGGGCCTTTTCTTTTCATTTCATTCAAAGCTATGGCTAAGAATATTTTTAGATGCCTTCATTAGCTATAGGGATTACAGATTTAGTCACAAAATAATTCCAGGTATTCTGTTTGTAAAATCATCTGCATCAGTGCTATTTTCAAGTTTTCTACCAGCTATCAATGACCACGATTAAAAGAACTCATGAATTATAAAAGTGGTAGCTATTCCTTTTATGTTACCAAAGTATCAAAACAAATTTCTAAATCAACTTAAGACAGAATTTATAAACTTCTTAGCAAATTTCCTAATAGGTAACTTAAAAAATTATTTGATGGTATTTAATCCAGTAGTAAATATTTTAAGTTTAAAATACTTTAATTTTAGAGGTTGTATCATATAGTGAAAAGAATACTAGGCTGAAGGTCAGAAGAGCTGGATTCCAATTCTGAATCTACCAATAATTGCTTAAGTTTGAGTGTCATGATTAACTATGATTCAACCTCATGTCTTCACTTTGGTAACAGAGAGTGGAGCAAGAATGTAGGGTCTAAAGATTTCTACAGTTTTGCGAAAGAAATTACCAGTGGCAACTTCATTTTGAAAATTCAACATTTACATATATCATGGAGACTTTTTATGACCCATGCTTCCCCATATTTGAAGTTGGAAATCTTCCTTCTGCTCAGGGATAAGTTATATGGCCTGTGAGTAATTTGCTTCTCAAAAATGTAGAAAGACTTGCTCATAAAACCAAGGCCTTTGGAGAGATAATTGACAATTTTTTGGCTTTCTTTCAGCTATTGGTCTGTTCAGGATTTCTGATTTTATATTATTTTTTTACACAAGTTATTTTCCTGTAATGTCTTCCAATTTTATCATAATGTTCAAATTCATTTTCATAGCAAAAGGTAATTGCCTAATAAAATACATGAATTTTATACATTGTCCCTGTGAATAGTTTTTCTCTTTTATTCTTCCTTAGGATACCTAGAAAACCTTATTTAAGAAACAATCTGTTATTGTTCTTCATATTTAATACTTAGATAAAAATTAAAATTAATTTTATTGATTATCCTTCTACTTTTGGATAAGAACTGTTATAATATTTATTGTTTGTTATTTCATATTTTCCAATACATACACATTTTATACTTTTCTAATCTGAAATCATACTGGATACATGCTTTTATCAATTTTAAGACTTCAAATGACTTGACTTATTAACTACATTAATATCAATGCATTTTTATATTATTTGTTATGATAGCAGCATAATATTTTAATGGCATATATATACCAAAATGTTATGTAAACAATAAATTATTCATTTTCCCAATTTTCATTCTATTAACAATTGTATAACTATAATCTTAAAGTTAAATATCTATATATAAGCCTAGATAAATTAATTACTGGGACAAATGTAGCCACACCTTTATAGTTTTTATTTTATATTGCCAAATTACCTTCCAGAAATCCTGTGCTGATTTATATTCCTAATATTTCTAATATTGATTATATGGTAGTATCCATATTGCTATACCCAATGACCAATAAGTTGAAGGTTAAACAGGCATTTCAAATTAACATGACCAAACCTAAGTTGAAATGACCCTAGATGGAGAGGTAGCCTTATAAACAGGGAATGAATGAAAGCCCTAGAAGAAGTGGTGAATTTTGAAGATCTGTAATCACTCTTTACCGGGGACACATATACCATCTGGTGAGGTTAAAGGCTTAATGCTTAACAGAAGACCGCTTTTGCGAGACTGAGAAATCAAGAGTGACTTTGACATTCACCCAGGACTAGAGTGGCCCTGAAAGGGTTTAGAAGCTGCCTGGGGTAGGACGATAAAAAGCTGGGCTTAAAGCCCCTAAAAGGCAGAAACGAATATCCAAAAGTCATTTGGTACTAAGGAGTGAAAGACTCAAAAAACTTACAACTAAAAGCCCTAAAGGGTCAAGTTCTAAGGAAAAAGATAAAATAGAGGTGGTCTGCATTTTACCAAATCTGCAACCCTAAGCTAGCTACCTAATCCCTGATTTAACTGAGAAAAGATGCCCTTTATGCTTTATACCTGGTATAGAGAAAGAGAACTCTCTGTAGGGGAGGAAAAACATCATCTGGAGGATCTACAGCCATTTTCTACACAATGTCTAAGAATCAATCAGAAATTAGTAGATAGACAAGTCCATTTTATAGATAGCTAAAATATGGGAAGAACAAAATAACATAGAAAACAAATCTATAATAGAGAAAATCAAGAAACAGAATAGATGGTACTATGAAAAAATTAATAACATTTACTAAGCCTAAGCAATACTGAACAATAAAAAAGGAAAGAAAACATGCATTTTCAAAATCAGATAAGAAAGGTAGGCTATCACTACAGATCTTAGACATACTAAAATGATTCTATGAACAACTTTACACCAATAAATTTCCCAATTTGTATAGAAAGGAAAACTTCTTTGAAAAATACTCTTACCAAAAGCCAAAAATATTAAGTACAAAAATGTATCATTTGCTTTCTGTTAAAAATTTAAACCCATTATTAAAAACTTTCCCAGAAAGATTTCAGACCAGAGGACTTTACCAGTAAATACTTTCAAATATTTTAAGGAATAAATCAGTAGTTCAGCACACATTTTTCTGGAGAATAGGAAAAAGAGAAAAACTCTTTAACTTGCACTATAAGAAAAACACAAGGCCAACATGAGGGCATTACAGGAAAGGAAAATTAAACACCAATCTCTCTCATGCAAAATCCCAAACAAAATATTAGCAAATTGAGTCCAGTGATATATATAAAAAGGAAGCTATATCAAAACTAAGTGGCATTTATTCTGAGAATAAAAATGTTGTTTAACATTCAAATATAATCAATGTAATTAACCACATTCATGGAATAAAGAGAAAATCATAGGATCATCTTGAAAGATATAAAAAAGGCATTTGCAAAACTCAAATCCCATTCATGAAAAAAAAAAACTCTTAGCAAATTAGGAATAGAATGAAATTTCTTTAACCTAATAAAGGAAGGTGTATATGCATGAGGCAAACAACTTTAATAATTAAAGTTTCCCCTTGAAATCCGGATATCTGCTATATCTTCTCCTACTCAACATTATATTTGTAGTACTACCTAGTACACTAATGCAAGAAATTGAGATAAAAATCATAAGGTTCTTAAAAACAACAATCTGATTGCATTTGTAGATAATATAAAAAATCTATGGATAAACTATTGGATTTATTAAGCATACCAAGTATGAAATCAAAACTGCATGTTTATAAGCTTCACTAAATAGAAAATGAAAAATTTTAAAAATATGTCACTAACAAAATGATTAAAAAACCATCAAATTCCAAGGAATAAATCTATCAAATATGTGCAAGACCACTACACTGAAAATTGAAAGTCACTAATAAAAAAAATAAAAAAAATAAATGTAGAAAGAAATAAACCATGAATATGGATTGGAAGATACACTATAGTAAATATGCCAAGTCAAATATCCCCATGTTAATACATAGACTCAATGCAGTTCCAAAGGGTGGAGCCACAAGCCACAGAGGATTATTCTTAGGCCTTGAAACCTAAAGGAATTTGTCCAGCTGGAGTCTGAATTTGCTCAGAACCAGTGACTCCTTGAGACTTTAGGTATGTTGGGATAGTGTTAAGGTATTTTGCATATGGGCTGATGTAAAATTTGGGGGCCCAGAGCATGGAATAAGGTAGGCAGAATAATGGACCCCACTGATGTCTACATCCTTATTTCCAAAACCTGTGAAAATATTCCCTTACATAATAAAAGTGACTTTGCAGATATGATTAAGTTAAAGTCCTAGAAATGGGATGATGATATTTGGGTGAATCCAATGTAACCACAATAGTCTTTATGATGAGAAGGCAGGAGTGTCAGGTCATAGATTTGGAGATGTTGCATTGCTGGCTTTGAAGATGGCTGAAGCAGTCATGAACCAAGGAATGAGCCAATGCCTCTAGAAATTGAAAAAGGCAAGGAAATGGATTCTTCCTAAGAGCTTTAAGAGGGAAGCAGACCTGAAGACACCTTGATGTTAGCCAGACAAGACCCATTTTGGACTTCTTACCTCCAGAACTGAAAGATAATAAATTGTTGCTTCGATCCATTAAGTTGTGATACTTTTTAACAGCAGCAATAGGAAATTAATGCATGGAGAATTAAAAATACTAGATAGCAAGACATATTAAGAAATGTATGATAGTAAGAACATGAAATTAGTAAAACAAATAGAAAAAGAGATCAGTAAAACAAATAGAGAATCCAGGAACAGGTCATATATGATCATGTGATTTATGAGAAATGTGTCACTGTACTGTAGTGGGGGAAAGAATGATCTTTTCAATAAATTATGCAGGATAAATTAGATATACAAATGGAAAATGGAAAAATGTTTCTGACCCCTATCTCACACTATACACAAAAATTAATTCCTGATAAACTTCAGATATTTATGTGATAACAATAAAGGGTTTAGAGGAAACATTGGAGAGCATCTTTGTGACTTAAGAATAGATAAATATTTCTTAATCAGGGCATAAAATTGCTAAGTATGACTGAAGATTTCTAAATTAGACTTTGTTAAAAATAGAAATCTCTCTTCATCAAAACATCACTGTAAGCCATAAAGTAAACCATTGACCATGGTTAGTAGCAATGTTTCAATATTTGTTCAATTGTAACAAATGTACCATACTCATGTAAGATGCTATAAATAGGAACACATGTTCTTCTACCCCTTTTATTTGAACTTATGATTAGCACTATATTTGTTAGCTACATGTCCCACAACCTTAAATCTTCTGGCTGTTCATATACCGGTTGAGCCCTGAATCTCAGCAGAGTTGCAGCACCTACTTACCAGGTCACTGGACTTGCCCAGGACAACTAACAAAAGAGTGATGATGGACAACACCCATTCCCCCCAAACAGAAAGTATCTACAACTGCAAGCAAGACTGTTCCATCCATATGCCACATGGAATCTAAGCTCCCTCTCAACCAGAAACAGAGTGAGCATCACCATCCCCAAATCCTCAAGACTGAGGAATGAATAAACATATGGGGGGAATGCAACTATCGACCAAAGTAGACTTATTATTATTCTAGCAATAGAAGAACTTTTATCGTGATATAAAGGCAGTGGCCACCAGAGGTTTTGAGGCAAGGAAGAGGGAAGAATAGGTGTAACATGGGACATTTTGGAATTGTCCTGCATGATATTGCAATGATGGATACAGACCATTATAAATTTGTCAAAACCTGTATAATCGTGCTGTGCAAATTGTAAACTATAATGTAAACTATAGATCTTGGTTAGTAGCAATGCTTCAGTATGTGTTTATCAATTGTAACAAATGTACCACACTAATGAAAGATGTTGCTAATTGAGAAATGTGTGTGAGAGGGGCTGGTGGGGTTATATGGGAATCTCCCTATATTTTCAATGTAACATTTATAAAATTGAAAGCTTCTTTAAAAATAAAATAAGAATTAAAAAGAAAACCATCAAGTGAAGAAAAAACAACTTACAGAATGGGAGATAGTCTTAATACATTTATCCAACAAAGGATGAATAATATATTAAAACTGCTATTAATCAATACCAAAAAAAGTAGCCAAATTAATAAATCAGCGAAAGACTTGAATAGACGCTTCACTAAAAAGATAATATCCTAAAGGCCAATAAGTATTAAAAAAAAGATACTCCACTACCAAGAATTTCAAATTAAAACCAGAATGTGATATCATTAACGTCTATGATAATGGTTAAATGCAAAAGATGAAAAATATCAAGTGTAGGCAAAGGTGGAAACTCATGCAATTCTAATGGAGTATAAATTAATACAACCACTTAGAATTTAAAAAATCTATTTGGCAGTATACTGACTAAGCAATTATAGTCCCTGAGATATCTACACCCCTCTAATTCCATTCGTATTTCTCCAAAAGATATGTATTAGCATCTCCATACCAGCACTATTACTAGCAAATTCTTCCACTTCCTCTACTGGGAAGGTGACATCCTAAATAGAGCTGTTCCTTTACTGTGAAATTCAGAATTGACAAAAATTGAAGATCAGCAGTGAAGCTTGCTGTGTGACATGAGAAAAACATAAATCTTTGTTTTCATAAATCATTGAAATTTGGAGTTTGTTTATTATAGCAGCCTAATCTGACAAATAGATTAGTAGTAGTAATAGTAATATTATTAGTAATATTTATTACTATTATTATGTATTAAGAGTATTTGAAATTGTGGACAAGTTAAAAGCAAAATTACTGTGTTCTAACCAT
>JAQZBX010106752.1:0-10731 GCA_029593785.1 Cabassous unicinctus
CCAATTTTTAAAATGGGCAAAAGATTTGCACAGGCATGTCACAAAAGACATACCATTAACAAATAAGCACATGAAAGGATGTTCAGCATCATTAGCTGTTAGAGAAATGCAAATTAAAACTGCCACTATACATCTATTAAAATTAAATTTAAAAGACTGACCATACCAAGTGTTGGCAAGGATATGGAACAAGTGTAACTTTCACACACTCTTAGTAAGAATGTAATTGGTACAACCTCTTTGTAAAATAGTTTGGCAATTTCTTATAAAGGTAAAATACACCTAATCATAAAACCCAACCACTGCACTCCTAGGTTATTCATGCAAGAAAAATGAAAGTGTATGTTCACACAAAGACTTGTACATGAATGTTCATAATATCTTTATTTTTTAACAGCCAAAAAGTGCAAATAACTGAAATGTCCATCAACAAATGAATAAACAAACTGTGGTATAGCCATATAATGAAATGCTCTTCAGCGATAAAACACAACACCATTACACGTTACATTCAACAATACTGATGAATCCTATGTTGAGTGAAAGAGTTCAGACAAAAAAAAAAAAGTCTTTATGACTCCATTTATATAAAATTTGAGAAAATGCAAACTAATCTATGGTGGCCGAAAGCAAACCAGTGACTGCTTGGGAACTGGGAGGGAGTAAAAACAAGAAGAGGTGGGGTAGCTTATAAAATGAAGAAATTTTGGTGGTTTGATGGACATGTTCATTATACTGATTGTGGTGATGGTTTTGTATGTGTGTGTATATATGTATGTTTCAAAACTTGTCAAATTGTACATTTTAAATATGTGCAATTCACTGTATTTCAATTATAACCTCAATAAAGCTTTCATTTAAAAAATCTAAAACAATGGTACACGATCTTTTTTCTACCCTAACACAGCCCCCGCATTAGTAACAGGGCTAGCTGTGACAGTTACTCCTACCTGCATAGAGAGATGTCTGTATACACAGACAGCAAAGCCTCTAGTGAGATAACTCTGATACATCCCCATACTTGAGAACAAATCACTGTTTCAGATTTTGAGTCAAAAGACCTAGGTTCTTCATTGAAAACATTATGCTAAGTGAAAGAAATAAAACACAAAAGGTCACATGTATCATCCCATCTGTATTAACTGTCCAAAACAGGCAAACATATAGAGACAAAAAGTAGATTAGTGGTTGCCAAGGTCTAGGGAGAGGGAGGAAATGAAATGATGAAAACATTCTGGTATTAGACAGTGCCAATAATTGTACAGCCCTGTAAATATATATTAAAAACCAATGAATTGTATACTTAAAATGGTGAATTTTATGGTATGTGAATTATATCTCAATTTTTTAAAAATTAGAAAGGATAAATTTCCCAAGAGCTGGAAAAAGGTCAACAAAACAATACCTGTAGAACAGACTATATGATCAGATTTAGCAGCCTTAAGATAAACTTTTTCCTTCTTTAAAAAAAAAAGACAACTTAGGTTACTGGTCAAGCTGCAGCCCTGTGCATACTACTTTTTATAATTTTTTAATTTTTTTAGAAGGATTAGAGCAGAATAAGCTACTCAACTACAAAAAGCAAAGAAGTTATTTAGGGTCCACTACCTATTGGAGGTGCTTGGTATCGATCCACTGTTTTTCTTTGTCTCAAATTATATGGTCTATCATTTTCTTCTCCTTCTGCCTCTTCAACTTCTATATCTCCATCCTCTTCTTGAGATTCTAGTTTTCCACACACAAAAAGAAGAGGAAAAAGTACTGTTTTAATCCACAAAGACTGATTTACTTAAGATCTAAACATTTATATTTTATCTTTTACTCTTTCTGCACAGGTAACATTTAAAAGTGCCAACATTTCATGATACAGCATAAATTGATATAATTAAAATCCAACCTAGATAGACATTAAAAAAAAAAAAAAGGCTTTCCTACCAATGATCAGTATAGCTCTCTGCTAAATAAACCAATGTGATCATATGAGATCTCTTAATGTACTTAGGACCTTTCAATTTCTTTGGTCATAAAACAAGAGAAGGTGACTTAAAATTTTACCAAACTGGGAAGCGGATGTGGCTCAAGCATTTGGGCACCTGCCTACCACATGGGAGGTCCCGGGTTCAGTTCCCGTTGCCTCCTAGAGAAGACTAGCAAGACAGCAAGCTGACCCAACAGGCTGGCACGGAGAGCTAACACAACAAGATGATGCAACAAGAAGACATAAAGAGGAAACACAATGAGAGACACAACAAAGCAGGGAGCAGAAGTGGCTCAAGCGACTGAGCGCCTCTCTTCCACATGGGAGATCCCAGGTTCGGTTCCTGATGCCTACTGAAGAGAAGACAAGCAGACACAGGGAGAACCCAATGAATGGACACAGAGAGCAGACAGCAAACCAAGCAACGAGAGGAGAAAGAATAAAATAAATATTTTAAAAAAATTTTACCAAACTACAGCAAACCTCAATCAATGAACTTTAACCACTGAATAAGATTTCTACTCAAATATGACTTGGTAGTTAGAAAAATATATATGCTTATAAAGTAAATTATTAATGTTACAGCAAGAACAACTTTAGTTGGCAATATAATGGTTTGGTAGGCCTGTTGACAACATTTAGGCATGAATTAGTTACATTTGCTTAGGAAAACGTGGTTAGGAATTGAGAGGGAACATAATGTAGACTTCTGGGGTGTTGATAGTAGTTTATTTCTTGACATAAATGACTGCTTTATGATAATTCACCTAGCTGTACATTTAAGTTTTATATACACTATAATGCATTTTTTAAAGTCTACTTTTAAAAAGTGGTTTCACTATGATATTATACCTAGTTAGAGGCTGAAATAAAATATTTTGATGAAAACTTAGAGGAACATGGTCCCCAAATGCAATATATTTTATGATTAACTTTATATCACAAAAATTGTTGATGTAATAATCATATAAAGGCATAGGAGAAATTTCAAAACCACCAGTGAAGCTGAGTGAAGACGACCAAAAATGCAAGCAAAGGACTTCACACTTTACTCATGACATCTGAAAGCTTATACCAACTTTTGAAAATGTATTAGGTTACAGAGAAGTTCAGTAAATTCAATATTATCATCTAAATAATATCATAAATTACTTGCCTCAAAATAAGCTTCCTAAATCTTCAAAAATTACTTTTTGAAAAGTGCTTGCACAATAACAGACTATTTACTATGGGAAGAAATTCTGCACATGGCACATCTACTTTGGAAACTCTACAAAGGTGATCAGTTAATGAAAAGGCAAAAATCACATTATGAAGCTGTCTCATCTATACTTGATTTTCTCCAAAGGAAGCAATAGAGAGGTTTTAGCTGTAAAACAGTAATAGCTGCTCAATAAAGTACCTTCATTAGAAATATCAGCTCTTCAAAACTTGCTAATACTACAAATACATGACCTAAGAATTAAACCCATTCTTCTCCAGCTAATTTATACAATTAGTGGGAACTAGTAAGATTTCCTAGTAAAAATATCACTATGTATAATACACCAAATCTTTTGAAAATCTGTATAAGTAAAGAGGATTAACAGCTACAGAATTATAGTCTCTAGGTATCCTAATTATCAGTTTATAATTCTTGGGGCCAATGTTCTTTCCTCATACTCACAGTTCCTGTCCTACATATTCACTCTGGGTTCTTTATTCAGAATTCAAACAGGCCTTGGAAAAGGACAGCATACCCCCTTCCACCAGGATAAGCACCCTCTCTTTCTCTAAACTTCACCATTTGCTCCTTGGTCCATAAGTAAATTTGTTACCCAAATAATCAGAGATTCCAAGGCTATGAACAGCAAAACAACTTCCGAGAGGATACCTGGGTATAAAAAAGGCCTCACCTAATAAAACAAATTAGCCCACAGCAAATGCCACACCATATTGGGTGACTTAAGTACTACCAATAGCTACTAATGAGATACATTACGTAATGATGTATAATGTACACTTAAAAACATTTTATCAACAGAAAGAAGTGAAAACTCAGAACACCTAACTGAATAAAAATTACCTCAAATTATACAATACAGACCTCAAAAACTAAAAATCACCACAAAACAATATTATACATATATTATTTGCATTTTTTTTTTCCTGCTCACCAGAACTTTCTAATATTTACTTAGTACAGTGCTTTACAAACCTTCTTCTTCACCTTCAGTAGAAACTTCATGATGATTCTGTATCCCATAGCTGTTTCTTCTCAGTGACTTTCTTCGCCTCTTTACTCTTGAATACATATCCATGTTTTCCTTTTTAAAGAAAGGAAATATGTCAAATATTAATGTGGCATTTATACCCCACTACAAATATATTGAACCTAACTGGTCAGGCCCACACTCAATAAAACTCATCAAGCAACTATTTGCAAAGCACATATTCATAAAAACTGAGTTTCCTGAATTCAATAAATTTAAGAGACAAAAAGAAATAAAATTAAACTTATGAAATATTTAAAGATTAAAAATATACAATGCCAAATACGAATAAAAAATAATAATAAAAAATATATATACAATGCCACTGACATACTCCCACAAGCAAATTACAACCTAGTAGGAAGGAATAAGACAAGTCACAGGTAACTACAATAGAAAGTAAAACAAGTTAAATGCCATAAAGAAAAGAATAAATTACTCTAGAATTCGAAGAGATGACCCTCCTCTTGTTAAGGGGGAAGAAGAGAGGCAGTATCTGAAACAAACTTATAACAAAGGCAGGATTGCATCAGTCACTAACCAGAAGTATTAATAAGAATACAAGTTATGGGGGCAAGAATGATTATTTATATTTGGTCAATGGTGTATGAGAAGATAATGGTGAAGCCAGATTATGAGGGTCAAGGTATTTTTAATTAATAATAGGTACATTTAAAAAAAAAAAAAACATTAAAGGTTAGGCTCAGAAAAGTGACAGAATCAGAGCAGCACTTTAAGATAAGTTCATCTGGCAAAAATGTAGAGGGTTCTTTTGAGGCAGGTGGGCTATGTTTAAAAAAAAAAAAAAGAAAAGAATAAAATCCCAAAGTAAGTAGAAATAAAGAGGAAAGAATAAGCGTATTAATTCTATAAAGTCCAACTGTGGTCTGTTCTCCCTTTGAATTCTTTAATCAAAATAAAAAATACTTGCAAAGGTCGTTAAGAGTTAATTCACTCACAAATTCTGTATCAGTCCACATTCGAAGCCGTTCTACTTCTCCTGATCGACGATTCCGTCTGATGTTAATGTTGTCCATTTCCTGTAGTACAGCTTCAGCAGTACTACAATTATAATAAAACTAGGGTTTAGACCATGGTAGGACCATACACTGCTTCATACATGTGAAAGAACTCTTCATCAAAGCATAACTACTTCATCGCTGATATGTAACTGTACATAACATTCCAATTTACTATCTCTTATAACCAGCATCCATCAAAAGACAATGCCCAATAAAAAACACAGAATCAAAAAACTGTGTGGGATAAAAATGTCAACAACAGTTTATAGATCCTGAGGACTTAATTTACAAAGAGAAAACAAAACCTTATTGGAGCAGATTTATTTGGTAGTAACTTTTAACAGTGTCTAACTTAATATATTTAATAAAGCCTATGAAATATAGGCTTTTGTATGTAAGGCTCCAAATAAATAAACCCATAATGCCACTACAAATAACTGACTATAGATCCATGATGCTGACAAAAAATAATAATAACCAATTTAATCTTTTTCCTTGAAGAAGGTGTTAACAACGATACAAAATAAAAGGATTTGTAAAAAGTTTAAAGCTAATATGAGGTTAACAGATATTTTTAGATATTAGAGTAGAACACTGACATCCACGAAATACATGCTAACATCTTAATAAATTTCATTTCTTTTTAACAAACACACAGCATTTGCTGTGTGCCCAGATACTGACCTAAGTGCTTAGCAAATAATAACTAATCCCCCAAATATGACATTACAACTATAACATATAATGTCCTCTCCTGTCAAATAAGGATTCTACTGACCTACCTCTCCAAGTTGTTTTAAGGATAAAGTAGGATAATATATTATCTGAGAATAAAGTTTCACTGGATGCAAATGCTGAGCAGTCTGCTAGAGTCACTCACTAGCTAAACAACTCAATCCTACACACCCAGCCTCAAAATACTTTCAATTCAAAATCTTGACTAAGCAAAACTACTACTCACTACATATCAATAACTGAACTTCATTTTGCTAGAAAATGGTCAAAAAACACAAATGCCAAATGAGCAAATATCAAAGGACTATAGTAAGAACAGAATAAAATTACTTTTTATATTATCTATGTACAAGAGCTTAAAAGGGATGGGAAAAATTTAGCTATTACACAAGTTATATTTAAACCTAATTAAATGACTAAAAGCAGACACATTGCTAAGCACTGTTAATTCAAATTAAGTTTTAAAATAATTGTTTTTACTGCTGAGATAGTGTTTAAGTTATTTTTTAAAACATAATTGGTTTTAAAAGCAAATAATTAAATGACAATTCTTACTGTAAAAAGCATTCATACCTATTTACTAGTTGATCAAATAACAAACTCTGGTTCACACTTTCAAATCTGTTTTTCCTGGAACGACAACTTTTTCTGACTTCCATGTCACCATTTATACAAGAAAGGTCCCCATCTCCCTTCTTTTCCCCTCGAAGGGGATGGCTTCGAAGGGCTATAAGAAGAGAGAGATTTCCATTTCAAAGTACAAAGTACCAAAAAAAATCAAGAAAAGAAAAAAAATCAAGAAATTACTTTTAAATAACTATGAAATTGAATACAACCTCTTAAATGGCTTTAATATTCAATAATCTAAAACTTCTATAGCTGTTTTACAATCTGCCATAATATTTTAAATTACTTCAGTTGTGACCAATCTCTCAAAATTTAATAATTACATGTTTGTTTTTATTATGTCAGAAATCCAGCCATCTCCAAGTGTATGCTGAGCACACTATTAAAATCACTCTATGTTCCCCACTTTAATGCTTACTCTAACACCCTTACAAGAATTTCAATACTAACCAGTTTCATAATAGAATACTCACATAAGCTACTATGTCCGTTTGGTAATGTAGCACCAGGCTGAGAAGTTAACCTAGAACACAATTATATTTAATATGCAAACACATCAACATTCATTTAAAGAAACAAGAAATGCAATACTGCTGGAATCATTTTAATCTTTAAAATGTTAACAATACTACTTTTTCAAGAGTAAAGATAATATTTTACTCTAAAATTGGTGTAACATACCAATTAGTAAAATTAACTACTATGTAAAAGTCATTTCATCACTTTAAGAAAAGCTTCCATAACACTATAAACAGAAGTTTGTCTTCAGCTCTATGAATTAAAATTACAATGAAAAGGCTTAAGATTCTCATGCACCATAAATATAACCGATGTCCTAAGTAACAATGGCCACAGACATTAACTATAAGTTTTGGTTGACAAAATAAAATTGAAACCACAACAAATTTATTCAAATAATAAATTGTAAGAAGAGAAAGCACATTAACACTGGTATTATTTAACAAATTGTTCAAAATATTTTACTACACATTTAAACTAATAAATGAAAACTTAGCTGATTTCTCAGAACAGTCATTTTATAATTCTCCCTTTTGGGGAGAGGAAGAGACATGTGAGTGAGTCACTGGAAGATACTAAATGGTCACCTACATGAAGACTTAAGAAAACTAAATTGCTACATAATGAAAGTGCTGTCCGTATAAACCTATTAAGATTTTTCTGAAAAATCCAACAATCACTATTTTCAAAGACAGAAGAAAAAAAACAAGGGGAAGGACATTCAGAAAATAGTAGATATATATGGTTATCTTCTGTTCTTTGTGGTTTACACAAATTTTTAACTAAAATATTTTAACATTCTTAGTTATTCCAGCACTCATCATGTTAAATTATAAAGAAATATCTATCACAATGCCCCTACACAATGAAGGTCACAGCCAGGATGACTGAGGTACAAAGAAAATCTCAAACTACCGAGTGCCTTCAGCCCGTCAAAAACAAAAAACAAGAGCACTTCAGCCCCTCTCCCTAACTCCCACAAAAACAGTAACAACCAAATATCTACCTTGTCCTAACACACTACCTCTTAAATTGGGGAGCATTTCATTTTTAGCACCTTTGTATACAATGTGAATGATTTTCTGAGTATGAGAATGACTATAAGGTAATAAAAAGTATGTATTAATAGATCATACCTTAGAAGAGTATACATTTATTTTACCAATGCTGCCACTGCACAATACATTGTGGAATTTTTTAGAATCA
Source organism: Cabassous unicinctus (assembly GCA_029593785.1). NCBI lineage: Eukaryota > Metazoa > Chordata > Mammalia > Cingulata > Chlamyphoridae > Cabassous > Cabassous unicinctus. The sequence goes on from JAQZBX010106752.1 coordinate 8,340, forward strand.
CTCTCAAAATCCACTCAAACTACACAGAGAAATCAATTTTATTACTACATATTTACACTTTGGCTTTTATACAACAAAGTATTAGCAGTTCGAATAGTTTTGTTTTTTTTTTTAGGTACCAGGACTGGAGATTGAACCTGGAACCTCATATATGGGAGGCTGGTGCTCAACCCCTGAGCCACAGTGGCTCCCTTGAGTTGGTTTTCTCGTTTGTTTGCTTGTTGTTTGCTTTTGTTTCTCTCTAGGAGGCACCGGGAACAGAACCCGGGACCTCCCATGTGGGAGGCATGCACCCAACTGCTTGAGCCACATCCGCTCCCCAGTTTGAACAATTTTTTTCACAAGTCTTAGCTCCAAATGAATTTCGTCTGTTTGCAAAAAGCAGTTAAAATTTTACATCACTTAAATTATTCAAAAGAGTAAGACTGCAGATCTGAAAATCATTTCACAAAAGAAATATAAAACTTTTCAGAGTAATGACATCACTGGGAAAAAAGCACAATAAGCTTTTTGTTCACTCTGAAGAAAATAATGCTTTCTTGGCTTTTATTTGGTTGCAAATAAATGTTTAAAATTTTTTAAAGTGTTATAGTCATAGATTATTGCCATCATTGCGCTGTTATCATTTCTTTTTATAAAAAAGAGAGTGCTTAAAAAAAAATGGAGCGAGAACATGAAATACTTGGGTACATAAAGAAAGAATACTGGAATTTTAAGGATTGGCTTGCCTACATAATAACATGTCTAAAAAATCTCTGTAAATCAACGTTCCCAAAAGTTGATCACCGAAAATGTAACTAGCTTGGTTCACTGCTTAAATAACCCTCCAATATTTTCTCCTGTATCTGTTTCATGAAATTATTTGTTTTTGTTTTTGTTTTTTTGAGGTACTGGGGCCAGGACTGAACCAAAACCTTGTATATGGGAAGCCGGCACTCAACCACTTAGCCAAATTAGCTTCCCTAAGTTGTTGTTGTTGTTGTTGTTATTTATTTGCTTGTTTGTTCTTGTTTTTAGGAGGCACTGAGGAACAAACCCCGGACCTCCCATGTGGGAAGCAGGAGCTCAATCGCTTGAGCCACATCCGCTCCCCTTCCTGAATTTTTTAAATGAGCAAAGTATCACTTTATATTACATGAGTGCTAGATCAGAGTTTTCTATGGCTTTAGTTATCAATGCAATACTAAACTTGAACAGCAATACTTATTCTCCCTTTCCCATATAAATCCAAAGCATTTAATGATTTATGAGAGTTCTAAAACTCAGTTTAGAAAATGCCCCAGTTCTGGAAAGACTTCACCCAATCACTACCACCCCTCAATTCTAATATGCCTCAGCAATCCAACATAGCTCATACCTCCACTTCTGCTAACCTTACTACTCCCTCATCACATAACCACAAAAGGAAAATTTTAAGAATGCTACTTTTAAGTGAATTTTAATCTTTCAAAGATCAAAATAAATGGTTAAATAAATGTCTAGTGGATAAATAAATGTCAGCTGACAAAAGCCAAAGAAATGGGGTTCTGGTCTCAAAGTATTTGAGTACAAAACCCCATTAACATACATATTTGTGAATTTCTACATAAGATAAAGAATGTGTATTTAAAAATGCCTCGTTAAAAAATTTATTAATCATTAATATATGTGGATAGATATCTGTGCCTTGAAATATATAAACAAAGAGTTCCCCTCAAATGAAAACTCACAATCTATCTCAAATCACTTACGAAAACTAAGAAGTTCTAGCTCCACTTTTACTTCTATCTTCATCCAATTACCTGTCTCTAAAAAGAAAAGTTATTATATCAATCGATAGTAATTTCTTTCAAGAATTTAGTGGTCCTAGGGAAGCGGGTGTGGCTCAGTGGATAGAGCCCCCGTTTACCATATGGGAGGCCCGGGTTCGTGTACCGAGGCCTCCTTGTGAGGGCACGCCGGCCTGAGCGGCCTGAGGATAGTGTGAGGAGGTGGCCATATACATTTATTTCTCTCTAATACTAAAGATCTAGAAGGCAATTTAGCAAAATATACCAAGGAACATAAAAATGCTGTTTCCTTTAATTAATTCAGCCTTTGAGTCCCTATCTAATTTGAATGTGAGCCCATCTTTGTTTCCCCTACTAATTCCTGCTAATAATTTATTGAACAAACTGGGGAAAATCTTGTTTGTTACTTTTACTTGTTGTTGTATGGGATTAAAAAGAAATAGGGTATGTTTTTGTAAAGAGCTTAATATCTTGCTAGAATTTTAAAACTTTGACATGATATTTTAAAAATGGTAAATGCATAAATATTAAGTTGGATGTAATCAAGTGCCAAAATGTGGTAGGATTGCGGCCAGTTTAGGTTAGATTCTTCAGGTTAGAATTTATGGAAGAGAAAAATGGGT
>JAQZBX010106753.1:0-10726 GCA_029593785.1 Cabassous unicinctus
GGTAAATGAGAAACTGAGTTTGTTCAGTGAACATAACTTTTAATATAAATTTTCATAGCTAATATATTTGCTGTGGTAACATGGAGTTATGTACCCCAGAAAAACATGTTCTTCAAGTTAATATATTTCTGTAGATGGGTGTGAACCCTTGTAAATAGGAGCTATTTATGAGACTTTATAGGGAAGTTTACAAAGACAGAAAGTGAAAGGGAGCAGCAGGAGTCTGGAAGATAAAGCAAACAGAAAGAGAAAGGAGAAGCTAGGAGAGGCTGTCATGTGTATTGTCATGTAACAGAGAAGCCAAGGACCAAGGTTCCCAGCAGTCAGGCCCATTATGCCACAGTATCCAGGGAGAAAGCATTACCTTGATGATGCCTTGCTTGTGAAATTCTCCTAGCCTCAAAACTGTGAGCCAATACATTCTTGTTGTATAAGACAAACCATTAAATTGTTTTTGACTTGCAGCCAAGAAACTAAAGCACCTACAGTAATTTTATAACTTAATTTTGACTTAATTTCATTCTTATATAACCATTGCAAGGATATTACAAGGACCTTCTATACCATCTTTTATTTAGATTCAGCAATAGTCTACACTCTGTTCCACTTTTTTCTTTTTAGTCTTTCCTTCCTCTCTCCGTCCCTCCCTCCCTTCCTACCTTCTTCCTTCCCTCCCTCCCTTCTTTCTTTCCATTTATAAATATAGATGTACTTTTTTTCTGAACCTTTTGAGGGTAAATTGGTGTCATTATGCCCTTTTACCCATAAATGTTCCTGGATATCTTTTCTAAGAACAAAACATTCTCTTGCATAACCACATTAAAATTATATTTTAAAAACTCAGGAAAATAATATATTGATGTAATATTATCTAACTCAGCCCAAATTCAAATTTCATAAATAGTCACAATGATGCTCTTTTTAGCCTTTTTTTTTTCTATATTAAGGGTCAAATCCAAGATCACACATTGAGTTTGTTATCATTGTGCTTTTGCCTCCTTTAATCTTGTATAGTTCCTAGTCAGTTTTTGGCTTTGATAATTCTGAAGCATCTAAGCCAGTTCCTTTGTACATTAACCCTGAATTTGGATCTGTGCCTTGTTTCCTTATGATCAAATTCAGGTTATGCATTTTTGCATGGAATAATATAGTGGTGATGCTTATCTTTATTGATAGTATAATAACAACAAAAATAATTGAACACATACTTGAAACCCTGTTTGTTCCTAAAATGAAAGGCTAATACAATTTATAGTTTCTCTTTTAGATAAATCATTTTTGGAGGGAATGGTGACTTCAAAATTGTCCATAGGATGGATATAGTGTGCCAGAATTTTCCTTAAAAGTTACTTAATTTTCCCAGGTTTAATTTCACTATAAGTAGTTTTGAACCACGCAAAACCTTCTAAGTTTTCTTCCCCTGTGTTGGTTCTTATCCTGTTATCCTACCTATATTTTTTCATTTATATTTTAGTTTATTTATTTCCTCACTATTTCCTACTTGCATTTATTCATCAAGAATGCAAATGACCATGAAAAGCTGTATAATATGTGTATGCATGTGTAGTAACTATGGAAGGGTAGATTAGATAAGTTTATGATGGGTTCATACATTTTCAATGTCTATTAAATATAACTCCTTCCTCATTTGTGACTTCCTCATTTGTGACACTGCATTTCTCAATCTCACAGGATGTGAAAAAAAAAGTGAGAACAGAGAAAACTAGTGGCATTTTACTAAGTTTATTATTACATCATTTTTCACAGGAGGGCATGTTGTTATTGCTAAGTTTTGTGCAATTAAAGAATTAGAAGCAACATTAGAAATTAAATCAAACTTGTAATGGTCACTAAAGATGTATTATTATTCATTATTAAACTGAAACCAATGAATATAAAAGCTCATGACATACGCATGACAGATACAGCCAAGGTGCCGCTACTAATCTGGTCTGTCCTCCAATAGACCAAATTACCTTTAACAATTCTAACTAGGAATCTATACAACCTCTCTGTTAGGACAACTTAACTAGAAAGAAAAAACAACTTCTTGATATTGGAGACAACTGTCACAGGCATTTTCAAAATTTCGATGGTAATTTCATTCATTTCATCAACACATCTTTAAATTAAATATCATACCAATAATTGGTTTCAAACCAGATTTTTCCTTTCTGTATTTCATTCTCATAAAATACATTGTTTCTCTGATGTATGTTTATATTATCTTTATTCTTGATAAACATTTTTTTTTTACTTTCCAACCTTTTAGAGTTTCAGCCTTTTATTGCTTCAGCTCTTAAACCCCAATCATAGTGAATATCTCAAGGCCTATTGTAATACTATATTGAAATCATCCCATAAATAATTTTCTGGTTACCTTAACACAAGCATCAAGTAAGAAAAAATGGTTTATAATGTAAGCATATTTTTAAAAAATATCTGATTCAAATATATAGAAGTTTGTAAAGACAAACTTGTGATAAAATTGAATAGATGATCTTTGTACACTGTGTTACCATGCCCTGCAGGCATTCAAGAGGAAGTAGATACATAATTGGAAATGTGTTATAGATGAAAAGGATTTATTTAGTTAATTTTTAGATACTAACATGCTTGAAAAGCTTTTATTGAGTAAAGATCTTTCTTCTTAATAAATCAGAGTGCAGATTGAGAGTTTGGAAATAAAGTTTATGGTCAACAGTGGCAAAAAGGAGCTCTCAGGAAAAGAACAAGTCACACTGACATCTGGAAAGCCACCAGGGTGAGGTCAGAGCATAGAAAATAGTAAGCAATTCAGAGGCATTCAATATAAGGGTCAGGTTTATACCCTACATACAGTATGACTTGAGAGGCAGAAAATATAGAGAGAAGAAGGACTCTTGGGCCATAATTATTTGAATTAATGTGACAGTCATCTTTCTCTGATACAAAAAAAAAAAAATGGGCATTTAACTTGTCTGTGAACTAGAAAAAATACCAACCCATGACCTTACATATAATTGCACAATTTGATATATGTACTGAGCAAAATAATTGGAAGCTCAAGTCATCCTTTGACATCTGAGGCAATTTTAATACTCCATAACGATTTCATGACATTTTTTACTTCTGCATTCTTTAGTGTGTAGATGAGTGGGTTGAGAAAGGGAGTTCCAGTGGTATAAAATAGTGCCACCATCTTGTCAACAGGGAAAGTTGTTGGGGTATGTGTATACATGAATCTTTGGACCAAAGAATAAGATGACTATGATGATGTGGGAGGTACAAGTTAAGAAGGCTTTCTTCCTCCCTTCTACACTGTGATATCACAGAGAATACAAGATTACAATGTATGAGATTATCAGAAGCATGAAACTGCTTGAGCAAATGGCCCCACTATTGCACTCCAGCAGTAGGATGGTCGCATAAGTGTCCACATAGGAAAATTTCAACAAAGGCTGTAAATCGCAGCAATAATGATCAATCAAATTGGGTCCACAGAAAGGCAGTCTCAAGGCCCGAGCAAGCTGAGCTGTAGAGTGAATGAAAGATCGTATCCAGGCAAAAATAATCAAAATGATGCAGAACTGCCGTCTCATGATGATTGGGTAACGTAAGGGCTTACAGATGGCCACATATCGAACAACAGCCCTGAGGATGAGAACAAAGATCTACATGCAGCCAAATATAAGTAGTGCAAAAACTTGTGTCATGCACTCATTGTAGGATATGATTTTCTTTGCAGTGAGAGCATCCACAATTAGCCGAGGGGCCGTGGAAGTTGAAAAGCAGACATCAGCAAAAAAGAAGAAAAATAAGAAAAAGTACATGGGGCTTCAAAGTGTCCGACTGAACTTGATGGTCACAATAATGAGCAAATTCCCCACCATGGTTCCCGCATAGAAAATTAAGATTACTAACAACATTTTCTGCCTCAAAGGGTCCTGTGTCAATCTTAACAGTATGAATTCAATTACACTGTTATTTTGCTGCATTGTTTCATTCTATTTGGGAAAGCACAAGTTTTCATCTGCAAGAAGAAAAGAAATAAAAAAGTAAACACATTTGGAACTGAATATATGCTTGATCATGGAATTTCCCCTTATCAAGGGTTATCACCACTTTCTGTATTGATTTTTTTAATGAAATTCTAATTATTTACCTGATTGCATAGGATGGCTCAATAGGAAAATAATGAAAAAATAAATGATTTTCAGTCATAATATACCTTAATTTTGTGGATTGGGCACAAGTACATAATTTCCTGATCAGAATGCCTTTCTTTAGTTTTCAGCAAGACCTTTAATATTAGGGATAGTGTGTTATAAACATATGAAAAACCTATGCATAGTTTACTTCAATGAGCTTTCACATTTCCTGAACCTTGTAATCCAGTCATAAAAGACTCTTTTAGCAATATTCTGAACTTTTAATGAATGATTGTATAAACATTTGAGAGCATCTTCCTTAACAAAACGTACATGCATGCACACACACAAATACACACATATGCACAGGCAGATAATAAACTCAAGATTTCATCTTATCAATCAATCGTTGGGTAATAATGAGAGACATAATGCAATTAACAACAAGCCAACAACCAGTTATCCTGAACCAGCATTTTATATTTTATCTGTTGCAGTGACTAAGTATATTTCCTTTTATTTTAACTCTCAAATCTTTCTAGTTGTTTTCAGTTCTAAATTCAGCTTCTCATTCAACTTTGTAGTATTTATCAGTCTATGTTGTTCACAATTATATACTTCCCCTTCATTATTTTATTGACTCCCTCATTAAGATTTCTAAGACACAAGGATACATTGAGAATATCTATAGTCAAGGAAAAGGAAATGGGGGACTTTGCCCTAAAACAGAATATTCTTTCAAAATTCAGGTTTACAGCTTAAGCACCAAGTATTTAGAAAAGAAGCTTAGGATGCTCTAAGTGATATGGCTGAAGCATTTGAATAGATTTTTTGTCATTAATATTCTTGAGTGTACCACACTCCTACTTCAAGGAAGAGAAAGAAAGAAAAAGTGAACAAATTTATATATATATAACTATATACCACACACTGGAAAAAAATTTTTATGTATATTACCACATTGATTTCCCCATATAATGCCATATCAAAAGCAAAAGTAGTATCAAACTAGTAAAATTTATTTCAACACAAAATCCTAATTTTTTCACATATAAATAGATTGCACAGTTCAGTATTAAAAAATGATTGCACAAATGATTAATAGGCAAAAGTACCAATTTTAAGCCCCTTCTCTTTTTCAAAGGATTAAACATGTGAAAGATAATCAATTTCATTCATAATTAAATACATTGATAAAACTTAGAATTAGATATATTTTTCATCTCTTATATTAGTAAAATGATATTTTGATGAATGTTTGTTAACAAGTAGTGCTGGCAAAGATGTGGGAAACTAAAAATCTTAGATATATTGGTATAATTTTAAGCGGGTATAGTCTCTTGGGGATGATTTTCAATAGCTAGTTAAAACTTCACATAGAAATCAGGCCAATGATCCCATTTCCTACAGATATACTTACACAAATGTACATAAACAATAATTTAGGCCCTTTCCATGGAACCAAAAAATGGGAAATAAATGTCATCAGTAGGAAATTAAATAAATCAGAGATGATACTTTGATGCAACCATTGATAAAAATGAAGCAGATACCTAGGCAATGATCTATAAAATATATTGTAAAGTAAAAAATCTGAGGACAGAACTATATGCTTAGAATGGTAAATTTTATTAAAATCAGGATATTATATATTACACATGCACTTTATATAAGTGCCTTGTGTTTAGAAGAGTAACAAGGAAAGGTATAATAACTGTAGTCTTCTGAGGGGCGGAAACTACATTCTAGGCATCAGAGATGAGAGGAAGCCCTACTTTTTGAAATGTTGCCTTTGGTGATATTTGAAAATCCATCCTAATCATGCACTGCATCAAAAAATAAAGCTTTTTAAAATCTTATCTTAGGAAATGATCTGATTACTCATATTCTTTTGCATATCACTGAGACCTCAAAATTCTTTTCTGGCATAGGAAGGAAGAACATCAATATTCTTAGGGCAATATTAATATTTAGGAGCTTGAGAAAGAGTGAATAAGATATAGGTATTTCTGGAAGTCAGTGCTCTTTACATCATACACCACCACATTCTCATTAACTATAGGTTCACTTGCATTTGTGGAAGTTTTCCAAATGTATATTTTGTCAAAATTCACCAAAAAAAGAAGTGAAAAATTGTTTGCAGTTTCTGTCAATGAAGTATGGCACACATTAGAACAAAGCAATATAAGGACATGGATATCTGCCTATTTGTTCACTGTTGAATTTATGCATCCAGAATAAAAGTAGGTACTTGATTAAAATTTTAGAATGAATAAAAAGATTGAAGAGGCTCTCACATAGGTACAATACTATACTGTCACACGCTAATTTATACTTACTTTCCACCAAGGAGATGGGAAGCTTGCAGACTACTACATCCATTACAAAATCATTACCTCCATGAAGTACTTCCTGGAACAACCAAACAGGCATTATTTCAATTTGCTTGTCCCTCTCACTACTATCATTAGCCCTTACTTACCGTGCCCATACCTATCAGGAACTGTCATGCTCATCTTTTATTTCCAACTTCCCACTTAATTTGTAAATCAATCCTAGAAAATTGCCTGTACTTTCTCTTTCCACAGCGCATTTTATGTATTAGACACTTAACATGGAACTGAACAGATTTACTTTCTCCAAATACTAATAAATTCAAATAAGTTATTCCCAAATAAAAATTTTACCAGCTTTTGTGCAGATGTTAAAACATTCAGTTGCCCTCTTTTATTCCCAAGGTAATCTAGAAGCCACTTACTCAAATAAGAAGAAAAAGTGCTTCTAAAATGCTGTCTCATGATTCTGTAAACAGTATCTCTTTGCTCTGACATAGAGGCATAGGTTCTCACCAGCCTGCTATAAGGCAAGCTAAGTTGTTTGCAGTTTCATCCCACACTTTCTGAAATCCATCATGCAAGATTTTAACCAGAAAATGCTTCCTTTTTGCCTTCCCTTGAAGAGTATTTAACATGAATGCTGTAAAATATCTGCGCCTGGGGAAGATCATTCCCTAATGTACCCCTTCCTTCCCAATCAAGAAACATGAGCCATATGTGAGAAAGATGTTTGTCTTTCAACTTGTCTTCTTAGATTATGGAATAATAGGTCACTTATTTTTTTGCAATTGAAGTTATTAATTGGGCCCTAAAATACATGGTCATCCAGTGTACAGATCACAGTTTCCAAAACCATTGTCCAATAAAAGGAAACAGAACTCTGGGGAGATTTGCTTGACTCTAGTTCTGTGACAAGGAATGTAAAAGATGAACAAAACCATATTATACTGCCAGAAAGTAAAGACAAAATGAAAAAGAATCCAAAACAATTCACAAAATAAACCAAAAGAACAATGACCACAACACATATGCACACATATACAATGATGACGATATAACAAAGACCATGGAAGCCAAGTGATAGCTCTCAATGGCTTAAGCTGGAAAAATCTGAGCAACAAAATAAATAACACCGTTTTGGACTTTAATCCAAATTATAAGATTAATATTCATGCGTCTATCCTGATATAAACAAATGATTTAATAAAAAATAAATACATGGAGGAGAATAGACAAATCTGTCTTATAAAACAATTCCAAATGATTCATATAGATGCAACATTCTCATGGTTCATAAAGGGGAAAAAAGACCAAATGAACCACTGATAGCATCAAGGGAATCTCTTTGGTAGTAAATATCCTTGATTTAGTGAGAAGGAGAGGGTCCACTATAACAAGCTGATATCATGACATGTATCATGCATATCCCGTGGTTTTTCTTTCACCAAACTGAACACCGGTTTTCCTTGAATTCTACAGGCTAGTGCTGATCTCGACTTTATCCACAACATGGGGTTTTAGGTTCCCTTTCTCTTTTCCCTGAAGACTTTAGTCCTGACAATTTTTATTCTCAGTCCTAGAAACTAGAACCCACTAAAATTTACTGATTCTCACATTCAGCATGGAGATGATAGACATCAAAGTACCAAAGTATCTGACAACACCATTTCTTTGAGTAATGACAGTAATTTCAACATTAACTATTAAAGAAGAAGTACTAAATAGAGCTTAGTCGTGAATGTGGCTAAAGAAGTATTTGGGGATCAGATTACAAAAAGTGATGTGTATCATGCCAAGGAATAACAACCTCATTATGTTGTGTATAGAATATTATCAAAGATTTGTAAATGGAGTGTAATATAGAGAAGAGATTTAAGGTGATCAAGCACAGAGCAGGAAAAATAATTAACACTTACTTTAAACTCCTCACAAGAGAAAATATATCTGAACAACTGGGGCAGTTGGAAAAATGAAGAAAGGGAAATAAAAATAAATGTTTCTAAGGATATTTAGGAGGTAAAATTCATCTAGATATGGGGGTTATATGTAAAGAAATGACAGTGTTCTATTACAGAATATCCCCTAGGCTTCTGGTAAGTGGCATTTTAAATATCATTATCATTATCACTTTTGTATGTCCTGGGATATGTGTCAAGTAGAAAAATCCAAGACAGGGTCTAAAAACTATAAGGAAAAATTCAGAAATATATTGACTTGGATATATGCATATAGTTATTTGCTTTTCAATAAAGGTGCAAAATCAATTCAATAGAGAAAGGATAAGCTTTTTAACAAATGTTGCTGACATGATTAGATATTCATGTGTTAAAAATAATCTTACATTCCTTGAATAAAGGAATGACTATTGATGAAAGACAATAGCAAAATAATGAATCATGTTACACTACATACAAAATATAAAATTTCTAGAAGAGTAAATAGGAGAAAATATTTCTGATACTGAATCTGGCAATGAATTCTCAGCTATGAATCAAAAAATATAATCTGCAAATGAAATAAATTAGATGGTTTCAAAATTAAGAATTTCTTTGAAACAAAGGTAATTTTTAAAAAAAGGCACAGGCAGAAATAAATAAGCAGACATATTGGAACTCGCACTTTACCACAGATATACAGATGGCATATAAGAACATGAAAAGCTGCTCAGCATCGTAAGTCATTAAGGAAATGTAAATTAAAACCTCAATGTGATTCCACTACACGCATATTAGATTATCTAAATTTAAAAATCCTAATGATTCCAAGTGTTAGTTAGGTTATAAAACAACTGGTATTGTCATTCACTGCTGATGGCTATGTAAAATTACACAATGATTTTGAGAAACACTTTAGCAATAGAATACTACACAGAAAATTCTAGAAAAGTTTGAAGTACTTTCTCTAATACTATTATGATACTTTCTCTAATATTATTATAAATCATGTCTTTCTGTTTAAATTATATATTTTGGTTGTTTGCGGCTGGCACATAGTCATGTAATTGATTTGTGTATATTAATCTTATGTTGCTCTATGTATAATGTCATTATGTTGCTCTCTGTAACATTATTTCTCTTAATATATGTAGATCCTTGGGTTTTCTGCATGAAAGATCATGCCATCTGCAAATAAGATAAGTAGTATTATGTCTTATCCATTTCTTTGTATCAATTTTTATTGTCTCATTGTGCTGTTAGGACCTGCATTATAATAGGGTGACAGCATCTTTGTCTTTTTTTTTTTTAAGAGACTGTCTCATTTGTATTTAATATTTCCCCCTTTTGGTCAATGTGTTTTTCTAGATGCATTGCTGGTTGGCTCTTGGTAATAATCCTTGATTCCAGGAAGACTCATCTTGTGGAGTCATGTCCCATGGTGGAGGGAAGGTACTATGTTAAATGCAGAGTTTGGCTTAGAAAGCAGTCAGATTTGAGCAACAAGGAGGCTTTCAGGAGGTAACTCTTAGGCAATATATAATGTTAGGCTAAGTTTCAATTTCACAAGGGAAAGATCATAAGAAGAATCATCAAATTAAGGACTTGGCATAACGGACTGTCTTCCTTCACTAGGAACAATCCATGTACTCAGTGGATTTTTGCTCTTCTATTAGAGATTGCAGCAGGACTCCCCAGGAAGGGAATTCAATATTCTTTCAGCTATTGTGTGGGTCTCCACCCACTCAGACCACACCCCATGAACACTTGAAAATATTCATATGCCTTAGAGTTATGCCCCAGGTGCACTCTTCTCCACACATCCCGCCATCACTGACACTGTGCAGCAGTGATCCTCCTCTGCCACAGTTGTGACCCTTCTGTGATCCAAACCTCTCCCAGTATGAAGCCAACAAAATAACCAAATAAAATTAATAAGAAAATGAAATAATAATTTTTTTAAATAACAAATAAAGTAGAAAAATAAAAAATTAAAAAATTGAAATAAAAATTTTTAAACACTTTCATCACCGTAAGATATGTTATCTTGTACGTACAGTGTCTATTTCCTCCGTATATTTCCTATGTCTTTTTTTTTTTTCATTTTTCTTCAAAAAAGCTTTAGGTTACAGCAAAATCATATAGAAAATATAGGGAGTTCCTATATACCCAATGCCCTCCCCCTCTTCCATGCACCCCTATTAATAATATTTTGTGTACAGATAGTATGTTTGTTACAACTGATATACAAATATTGAAGCATTTCTACTAACCATTGGCAATGGTTTACATTATGATTTACATTTTGTACTTTTATAGGCTTTGA
>JAQZBX010106754.1:0-10719 GCA_029593785.1 Cabassous unicinctus
AGTATGAGAAGATATATAAAAACTGTTAGATTACTGTTAACAGATGAGATGTCAAGGAAAAAAAACAGAGGCATCCTGGACATATCTGAAATTTATTCAGGAACTCAAACACCAGTATGCCTTTAAATGCCTACCCTTTTAATGAGGTGATAATGAAAGGAGAGGATGACAGACATAGGAATTAATATTGTGGAGGAGAAAGATCTGCCCTAAGAACTCATTAAAAAAAAAAAGAAAAGAAAAGAAAAAAAAAACTTGTCTATGTCTTCCTTATGGGAGGAATGAAGAGAGCTCTTAAACAATTAAGATTTCCCCAGACTGTAGCATGTTCTGATTCCTTTGCTCTGTTGTATGCAAGGTAAGTTGAAAGCCATAAAGGAGATGCTCAGTTTAACACAGAGTATAAAATATGAGAAGGTATATTCTTTTTCAAGGATACTAGAGTTCATTTCATCACCTTGATAATGACCTAATGTGCTTTTTTGAATGCACCTAGTTGTTCTCCAGATCTGCTCATTTAAATGTGGAAAAGTAGTGAAAACACAGATGACATTATCATAACAAATCTTTTAGAAAATGTTATTTCTCTATTTCACAGCCCTTCAAATTTGCACACATTGACTGGGCCAATATATACTAAAGTATCTGTAGACATATCAAATAACTGGAAACATATCTAGTAAATTCATTCAATAAGTAAAATTCAGCATTGACTTCAGCAGGATCTACCTCACAGTTAAATACAGTAAATTTAAAATTCATACACTATTTATCCTATTCCTTACCCATATCACTACTGTTCCTCTGTCCTTACGTCAAAAGCAACTGTGCTCAGTCATTCTATGTGGTTTTTATGAGTAAAGGGTCAGTAGGACATTTTGCTCATGTTGGAAACATGACCACTCAAAATGTGGAATCTGTGCCAAGTTTTTGCTCTGATTTAGAGGTGGGTATTCCAAGGAGAAGCACAAGTGTCACATTTGGGAATTTCCAGCCCAAATGATCCTTAAGATTTAAGACCAATATTTAAGAAGCCCAAAGGAGTCAAACTGAAATTTACAGGAAGTAAAGAAATATCTTAAATGTGCTGTTAATTTAATAGGGCTCTTATCAGAGGTGTCCGTCCACTACTCAATTCTACTGCATCTTCTAAACTTGACCTGAGCCCATCTGCTGGACATTTGTCTCTAAACTTACTTTGATGGCCTCCTCTTCATGGAAAAAAGACAAGTCATAGTTAGAAAAAGAATATAACCCACTGCAGGTCGCCCTTTCCTCGTCTCACCTTTGGTAGAAATACTGCCCATAGGAATATGTGCATTCTGCAGTAAACAAGGCACAGAGGTCAATTGCTTCTGCTAAGAACACCACACCATGCATGAATTACTGAGCATAAATACACTGCATTAACCATCCTGCCTAAGATACCATTGGGTCCATGTGGCATGAAGTGAAACGGTGCACTCAAAGGAATTTAGGAGCAGGAGGAGGGGCTAAGAATGTGAGAAAGGGGAAACATAGGCACATTACATTTTCTTCTGATGTAAATGCTGTCATGGTTCATGGGAACTACTACATTTTTGTTCATGTGTTTAATATTAGACTGTTTTTATTTTTTATTTTTATTTTTTTTGGTCTTTTGGGGGAAGCGTGAGAGAGAGACAGAGAGAGTGGGAGAAAGAATATCATACACGTAAAACCTAAAAATAAAAATCTATTGAAGAAGCCGATGTTTCAAAGTCATCTATACCTAACATACTTAGATATCAAAGTTTGTAGTGAGTAGAAAGCAATAAAAATTCTCCCATATGATGTTCTTGCTCTTTTCACAGCACTAGTAGACAGCTGCCCCATTATGTGAATTCAAGTATTCATTTTCAATTATAATAAGGTAAGATCTGAGAAAATTACACAATTTTATTTTAGAAGTTTTGGACATCCATACAAAATATAATATTTTTATTAATCTTAGCTTAATATCATTTCCTCAGTAAATCCTTCAGAAAGCTCAGATATGTTCAGATCAGCACATAGCATGCCCTGAAGAGAACCCTGTATTTGTCTGATAGCACTCATCTCTGTGCTTTCTACATTAATGGCTTTCTCTTCCCCTGAACTGTAACTCCATGAGGGAAGGGCCCTGTCCTTTTCTGGAAAGGCAGTGTCGTGAGGTGTTTACGCACATGGACTCTATAAACTCATTGCCAGGTTTACCTCCCAGCTCTTCCTATTACTAGCTGTGTGATTTTGAGCAATTTAATTAGCATTTTTCTATCTTGATTTCCTCATCTGTGAAATAAAGATAACTGAAATATCTATTTTGAAGAGTCCTGAAGTTTTCATTCACAAAATTTTAAAACAGCTAAAACTGTCTGAAAAAACTAATTCAATATGTATTCATAATTATTATTTTTGTTTACCAGTGGATCCTCAACAACAAATAGAATGTCAGGCACATTTTAGAATCACAAAGAATATTTACTGAATGACTGATTGAATAAATGGGGAGAAGGAAACATAGAGATCACTATGTTCAGTGATTTTCAAATCACTTTAAACATGGACTCCCTTTCTCCATTAAAATATATGTACCTGCTGAATGGCAATGCCCCAGGATGCATTTAATAACTGCAATGAATGTGCCACACTAATGAAGGATGTTTATGTGGGAGGTGAGTAAAATTTTTGTGTAAAATTTATGTAATCTAATTGTCTTTTAAAAAAATAAAGAAATAAAAAATAAAATAAAAAGATAAAAGTAAATGCACCTACTCTCCAGTTCATTGGACTCACCCAGGACAACTAACAAGGAGGTGAGGATGGACAATCACTATACCAAGGAAACAAGAGAGTCTACAACTGCAAGCAAGAGAGTCCCATCCATCAGCCATATAAGATTGAAGCCACCATCCCAGAATCCACAGGATTGGGGAATAAAATATGGACTAGAGTAGACTTACTCATATTCTACTATAGACTTATTGCGACTCTAGCAATGGAAGAAATTATATCATTGATGTGGAGATAGTGGCCACTGGAGGTACTGAAGGCAGGGAAAGGGAAAAAGAGGTGTAATAAGGGGGCACTTTTGGGACTTTGAATTGTCCTGAATGACATTGCAACAACAGATACAGTCCGTTATATATCCTGCCATAACCTACAGAATTGAGTGGGAGAGAGTGTAAACTACAATGTAAACTATAGTCCATCATTAGTGGCAATGCTCCAAAATGTGTTCATCAATTGCAATGAACGTACCACACTAATGAAGGAAGTTGTTAATGTGGGGAAAAGTGGTGTGGGGAGTGGGACATATGGGACTCCCTTATATTTTTTTATGTAACATTTTATGTAATCTAAGTATCTTTTAGAAAAAATAAAAAATATATTTTAAAAAAGTATATACAGAGTTGGTGGAGACAGGAATTGGGATGGGTGGGAAGGAAGGATAATAAGAAGGTACAAGGAAACTTGTGTGCATAATGTATATATCCATGATTGTGCTGATGGTTTCGTGGACCTACACATATGTTGAAAAGTATCAAATTGTACATTTTAAATATCTGCAGTTTATTTTACATCAGTTTTACCTTGACTAAGCTGTTTTTTAAAAGTAAAAAAAAAGTATATGCAGAATGTTTAAACACAACACATAAATGACATAAAAGAATAAGATACTGGGGGGATTATGGAGCCCAATGCCCCGTCCCGTGGGTATTCCTTTATCTCCTTAGCAATCCTTGAGTTATTTCTGTTAAAGGAGTAGGTCTCAGGAGAACAGAAAGGAAAACCTCTGATTTCATTCCAACTCCTTAAGATCCAAGAGTTTAGGAAATGAATGTTAGAAGTTAAGTAACCTGAGCAAGGCCAAGTGTCAGAGCTGGATTCCAATTAAAGACTCAAAGCTCACGTGAATCATGTCTATTACATCGAGTTTTCTTTCATATTTAATCCAGGGATAATATGTCTACTTTGCTCAATGTCACAGCCATTGCCTCACAGAGAAACCTTTCAGAAAGAAGGGCAAAGGAAAGAGACAAAAACAAAATGAAACAAAATAAAACAAAATGGCACTTCCATGATATTTTTTTTATCTTCCTACAAAAATAGGTCTAATAATTCCTTGTTATCATGCCAGGATATGGTCCCTTGATTCTTCTCAGGGTCTTAATTAAATAACTCAGTAAATACTTGACAGTTTCTATGAGGCAGGCTAGTTCTAAGCATGTGGGAATCATCTGTGTACAAAAAAGACAAAAAAATCCTTGTCACCATGGAGCTCTGCTTAAAAAAAAAATCTAAATAAAATAAAAGATTTCTGGGACATTGGCAAAGAGAAATTGAAGAAACTTTCAGGATTACACCTAAAAAAACTTCTTAAATCCTAATCACAGAAGAAAGTACTATTTTTCACTTCAATATTTGATTTTTCAAATATTGAAAAATTTTATATAGGATAATATACATTGTGGTTTTTGTAACAAATATTTATTGAACAAAAGTAGGCCATCTTTTAGTACCCTTTATTTTTCATCACTTGACAATTAATATTTTGTTAGACAATCAAGATGAACATAATCTGGGGAACTGTAAGACTGTGCAGGTTAGAAAATGTCCCCTAAGTAACCAAATGCATGTTTTCATCATTCTCTAGGTTTGGCCAGTCCACCCTACTTTATGGTGCAAGTAATTATATCAGTCTCTGCTGCAATCAGTGCCTGTTATTACAGTTCCTGAGCTATAAAAATAAAAGAATCCGTTATAGCAAAATTCACAGAAGATGCTGTTTTAATCCAGTTATCCACATTTCCAATCCAAAACATTAAATATCTTCTATACATAAAACTGCCTTGGAGTTGTACTCCTGTATATTTTATGAAACAGAATAATGTCTGAAACAGCACTGTGATACCTACTCTCTGCTTTAAGAATGAAAAAATTTAGCTGCTTAGTATTTTCAATATTCAGATATTTGAGGTCTCAGAGAAAACAATATCTGGATAAACGAATTATTCACTTTTCTGAGCATGTTGGCATTGGGAAGAAACAGTCGGCATTAATTTAGTTCTTACACAGTTTAGGCACTGATTCAATTTACATACAGTTAATACATATGAAAGGAAACACAGAGTCCCAAACAATTTTTAAACCCAAAACGTGTACACTTAATTGATTAGCATTTTAAAGTAAGAGAGAAATCATTTTCTTTTGCCATTTCTGGTAGTAGTCAAAGAAGCTAGTCCATCAGAAATTATGTTTGTTTCTCAAAAGGAATCAGTCCATATTCCACAAAGAATAAGTAATCTTTCTCTCCTTATCACTATAGGTATATAATTCTATTATATCTATAGTAAACATTTAGTTTAACATTTTCTTCCATATGACTATAGTTAGACTCTGAAAGTTAACTCCTTAAAAACAGCATCTATTTAGAGCTGTTAATTAAAAGGAATAATTTGAAAATGGCACCTATCTTGTAGTAAAAGCCACACAGGTAAATAAAGCATTTTAAACCTCTCTGTTTCTATTTTGAAGCAAGAATAGGATTAAATAATTAAATTAAAGGATTTAGAGAATAAAAGGCATTCATTAAGGTACAATCATAGAACATACTAAAAAAGAATCCCATGCTTAATTATAGAAAGGGACTCCCAAAATATTTCTTAAAGGTGCTTTATAAACTCTCCTGCTACAAGTACTATTTGTTTTGGAACAAGTGATGCAATGAATATACTACACTAAGCCCTGTGAAAGCATGGAGCTCTATATCTTTAAAGAAAAAAAATATAATTCATGCCACTTCATAGCCCACTTGATAATGCCAGGAATTAAGAAAAGAAAATCAATTATATTGTCACATTGTAGAATAGGAATTATAACATAATCATATAAAAGAAACAATAAAAAAGGAATAGGTTCAAATTAGATTAATTTTAAACCAAATTCTCATCTTTCAACATTCCATCTCTCAAAATAATTTCAGAAAAATGCAGCCTGATTTTCCTTTTATAGTTCCAAAGATGCTTCAGCTTGCTCTGTTAATAAAATGCTGATTAACTTTTCTTAGGTCCCATGGGGCCAAAGGGTAAGTTGGCAGGAGGTGGTGATCCGGAAGAGTACCTAACTTAAAATTAAATTGCCTGTTTCCCTTTCCTAGTCTTAAGGAGATTGTTAGGACATCTTGGTATGGTGAGAAAATTACAACTAATAGGACTTGGGAGACTAGATATATTTCACCTTATAGGATTAAACATTTTTTAGAGATGAGAAGGAATTAGCATCACCAGGAACTTGGGACCCCTATATTTTATTTTATCCTGGTCATGCCATTTGAACATTCTATGGTTCATTTATAAGACTAATTCATCCTCCCTCTCTCTTTCTCTCTCTCTCTCTCTCTCTCTCTCTCTCTCTCTCTCTCTCTCTCTCTTCCCCTCTTTCTCCCTCTCTCAGGTGCCCTGTGATATGAAAAATATTGATAAAAGCCATTGAACTACTCTGCAAGTAGAGTTTCTACATGAATATGCCACATTGTTACTTTTATTACTAATAGTTCTCAATTCTCCAAATCACTAAATCTATTTTAATGTCATTGTCATCAAAGATGCACCAATGTAATACAAAATTTGAGTTCTCCTTTTGATTACAGGGTTTATTTAAGAATTTTTACAAACTAGCTTCTACCTTAGCCTACTAAGATATTCTGCTCCAAATCTATTCATTGTGGCTTGGCAGATGCATTGTTCTTTGCATTTGTAAAATGAGTCTTTACAACAAAAGTGAATATATTTGGTGCAGACAAACAAACTGGATCATTTAATCAATTAATTTCAGTCCATAGGTTCAATGCTTTATTGATCATATAAATCGGATGATTTTTCAAATGCCAGTTCCCATTGCCTGCGAGCTATGTTCAGCTTATTCTCTCAGGGATAAAATTATTCAATGAGTGATATTTTCATCAAAACTTCTAATTTTTTGGATTAATGCAGCCATTGATTTGATTTTATAATACATTTGTTTTTTTTTAATATGAATCTGAGTTCATTGGTACTACATGGCTGTATTACTTTCATCAAATCTCCATTTATAAATGTATATTACTTCCTTACATGTTTGCATTTTAAAACCCTCTCCCCATCCCAAATTACACTACCCAAATTCATGTCAAAAATCACATCAAGTATTAAGCCTGTGGTCTAAAAAGAGTATGAAGACAAAAGCAAAGAAATATATTGAACACAGTTTCTCGGTATTTACAGTATTTTTTCTTCTCTAGTTGCCATCTCTTCCATGCTGGTCAATTGTTTTTCTGTTGATTTTTTCACCTCACATTCAGAACAAGGAGGCATTTGCAATTTCTGTCAAATAATACAGAAAAGAAAATTAGAAGAGTGAAAAATATAATTTTAGGCAAAAATCTAGAATCTTAGCACAGTAATGAAATGTCCTATTTCTCACCAAATATCTTACAGAAAACTAATTACATACAAAAATGAAATAAATGTAATTCTCTTAGTACTTCTCCTTCAGGGAAGTACATAAAATATTTTGTCTCTAAATGGCAATGTGTTTCAAGAACTATTTTGAGATAAGCTTGGTCAAACTATTCAACTGACCCATCTCACCCAAAGGTAAAGAAATGTATTAAGTGATAGAAACACAAAGAATTACTCTGATACAATATTTTTTGTCAAATATATTATAGTGAAAATGGATGTCCATAATTAAACTCCTCATTTCTGTTTAATTGTGTTTTCTTTCTGGGGGAGGATATATGTAATTCTTTCTACCTAATTTACTTCCCAAATCTTCACTTAATTTTCTTTGTCCCGTAAGGAATACTTGCAAGCTTTTAAAAAACATTTCCCTCTGCAAGTTTTTGTTGTTTCCTTGTTTCTTGGGTGGGCGGTGGTGGGGGAGCCGACCTCATTTCCTCTCTATCTTCTGAGTGCTTCACATAATCCCACCAAAAGCTTGCTGTCAAGCACAGCACCCATGGCAAGCTCAGATCAGGTGAAGGAACTACCTTATGCTACCAAATATACAATCACTTCTCCAGCTAGATTCAGAAAGAAGAGTATTGAATGTAATGGACCCATGAAGTGCTTTCTGACATAACCTATACATATTAAAACAAAAACTACCTGTGGGACAGGCTCTGATTCTGCAGTGGCATTGCTTGGGGGACTTTCTTTGGGCTTCATTGAACAGGCCTTGCCCTCCTGTAAAAGCAATAGTTAAAAACAGGTAAATAATGTTAAACGAAAAGAAGGTAGGACATAGAAAAAGTCTCTTGACTTATTCCTATAGATTAAGTTCTATTACTTTGATGCATGCTAAAAGGGAAAGCTAGGAATAAAATCCTCATAATTTAAGTGGGATTCACAAGGACAGATCAAGCATTAATGTTGGTTTAAGTGGTACTTATAGCAGTCAGTTACTAAAAAGAAGTTTGATTTCAATGAAAAGTTCTTTCTCTGTAAAGCAATTTAAAAAAAGAACAAACAACTAGGCTCTATGGTTTAAATATGCCAATGGTCTACGTGCCTTCAGGAACATAAATATTGCAAACCAGGCCATAATTTAATCAATATGATCAATAAACTGTGTAGAAAAAAACTTCAATATTTTAAAAATATAATATTCTGGAACTAAGATACTATATTTTACTTATCAGGAAATCTCATTTCATTTAGTAGGCCCAACAGTTTTAAGGAGTTAAAATGCAGACATTACTAAAAGTATAAACAGTGAGCTTCATTTCCATTTTAACCAACTTAAAATAACGAATCTTCCTTTCCTTTCTTCTTCCCTTCCTTCCTGTCTAGCTGCCTGCCTGCCTCTCTTTCTTCATCCTTTCTACCTTCTTCTCTTTTTCCCTCCTTTGCTTCATTTTGTTCTTCCTCTATATTTTAAACACAATTTTTAAAGTATTTGTAAAGCTAATTTAGTGTCAGAATCTGCCTTTTTATTTGGTGATTTCCTGTAATCCTTTCCACCGCCACTGGATAGCTCTGCCCATTAAAATGCTGGTTTGTTTCCTCAGGGTCAAACAAGGAGTGGAGACCTAAACTGGCTTCTATATCTAGCACTCTATAAATTATCTAAGAAGTAGTTACTAAGGAGATTTTGTAGGAGATCTTACCTACTCCAATCTGCATTTAGAGCAAAGTCATTTTGATACGTTCCATATTCTCCGGCTATCTTCCACTTAATTGAACACACATCATGTTATCTTACCCTTCCTTGCCTATGTGCATGACATCCCTCTTTCCCCATACCCCTTAGTGTCTTTGCACTGTGAAACCCTGAAAACTAGCTCCACCTTCCTTCCCTAGCCAATCATTTCCACTATTCAGTCACTCGTCCAGGCTTTCAAGGTTCTGTGCATATAACTTGACTTTGCCACTTAAACTTGTTTTCATATGTATACATAGGTCTGGTTTCTCAATATATTGTGAGTTCCTTGAAGACAGGGGCTAAATTTTAGAAGCTCTAGATCCCAGCTAGATTCCTACCATACAGTAAGTGCCCAACAAATAATATCTGAATAAATCTTAAATTAATAAAAACAGATATAAGTTATAAAAATATTTCAATCCTTTAGAATTTTATTAAGTGCCTGGTATTTTTTATGATCGGGTTCAAGTATACTTAATAGGAACTCCACAGTGGAAATATACAACCTTTTTTTCTCAAATGGAAAAGTGTTATTCTCACTATAATAATATTAATCAGTAGTCAAAACTCTGATTACCTTATTCCAAGGAGTTTTACACAGATATATAGGGAAATCTTCTAAGCTGCTTATGAAAGAAATATGAGGTATATGAATTTTAGGTAGACTTGGAACCACAAATTTCCCTGGACAATTATAATTATTCTGTTTTTACTGGGGTAACCCAACTGGCTTCTGTTTTTATTGTACTTGCATTCAGGCTTTGGAAACTTGACTAGAATTATTATATGAAAGCAAGATCAAAAACCATGATACATATATGAAGAGAACTTCAGAGTGTAGGGTTTCCCAAAACACATTTGTGGAAAATGGAGCTAAGAGGTCATTTAAGTTTTGGAGGAAAACGTTATTTAAACAACATTAAACTGTTTTATTTACTGTAGTTCTTATCAGAAACTTTAACACACAGGTTATTAAAGTTTGGTCTTGAAAAATCTGTATAAATAATCACACAAGATGATTGTAATAAATTAATATTCTTGAGCAATAACCTAGTCTATGAAAAAAGGGCCTGTCATTTTTAATCAGAACCCCATCAATTCAAAAGCACAGTGAAATTTGAGATGCACTTCTTCACAATACACATATGTATTATAACTCTCTAAGAGGGTGATATAATATGAAATTTTCCTAAATCTATGAGACACAAAACCATTTTATGTGAGGAGCAATTCTTGCAGCCATTGCCATGAGGAATATACTTTAGGATTTGCTTAGGAGTTTGTTCTTTCATTAATACCTGCACAGGTGACTATGGGAGAAAAACTTTTGATCATCATAACAATGAAAACTTATTAAATATAAACAGTAAAGAAAATGTACTGTGACTGGAATCACTTCACATTTTTTATACTTTGATCCTATAATGACCACTATGTTTAAATTCACTTTCTCTGTGCCTCACAGGCATTGTGCAAACTTCATGAGATGGGGTTCTTCCTAGTGGTTTTCAGTGAGGCAACTGAGATAGAGCCAAA
>JAQZBX010106755.1:0-10725 GCA_029593785.1 Cabassous unicinctus
TGGTGGTTGTCCATCCTCACCTCCTTGTTAGTTGTCCTGGGTGAGTCCAATGAACTGGAGAGTAGGAGTTGCAACTCCATTGAGATTCAGAGCCCAGCTGGCACATGGACATCCCAAAGATTTAAGTCTCTTGGACGTACACTTACCAACTCTAGTACTAATTATAAGTTCAAATAGAAGAACAGAAGAGCCATGTGTAGTGAAACCATAACTGAGTCCAACTCTGTAACACTGGGGAGCATAAATTCCAAAGTAGGGCCCACTGGCAAGGCACCAATCTCTTGAGCTATCTGCCTTGACTATAGTGTCTGGATGTCTCCAGAACCCTCAAGAGTCCTGCTAATTGGGATAGTATCTACTTTGGCTGTCAATGAGATCCTGCTGAGACATGCAAAAGCGTAACCTCTGGAGTGACCTCCCGACTTGAAGTCTCTTAGCCATATAAACTCATTTGTCTTTACCTTTTCCCCCTTTTGGTCAATACCTAGGGTTTTACAGCTAAGCAATGAAAGGAGCCTGGGACTCTCTCTTATATCAAATCCTTCAGCTTCTAATTAGGCATCTGTTCTCCACTCTTTTGCTGGCCTGGCTTTCTTGACTATGGTGCCTCTTTGGACTAATTTCATCACAGAATGAACCAAAATTTCCTGCTGCATTGAAGAAATGTTGTTGCTTGGCTGAGCAAGAGGTGGGAGGATACTTGGGACTTTTCTTACTTTTATTAATTTCATCCTTTCCCTCTGTATTTCCTGTTGCTATAGAACACTGAGACTTTCCAGGATTCTGCATCCTGGCTTGACATTGACTTCCTCCTCTGCATGCACTTGGTATTCAGCTTTCTCAGGACTGCTAATTCCTTTTCCTCCTCTCCATCATCCATCATTTGTTTGCATCTCTTATTTTCCATTCTCTTTATCCTTGTGGTTTTATACCATTTTAAATTCTTTATTCTCATTTTTGTGGTATATTGGGAGGGAGAAGAGATATATTATGTGTTCAAATTGCCATGTTTAACTGATAGTTGATATATC
This sequence comes from Cabassous unicinctus, assembly GCA_029593785.1. Taxonomy (NCBI): domain Eukaryota; kingdom Metazoa; phylum Chordata; class Mammalia; order Cingulata; family Chlamyphoridae; genus Cabassous; species Cabassous unicinctus. The sequence goes on from JAQZBX010106755.1 coordinate 1,032, forward strand.
TGTTTCTATCCTTTTTATTTTATACTTTATTTCTCATTATCTACTCTAAATAGAAAAGCAGCTTATTTAAACCACAACCCCTGCCTCCATTTTTAGGTGGGGACACAGTTCCTGGATTCATGCAGGGAGATGGTGTCATTCCTTTGCCACTGTGCAGGCACATTTGGTTCCTTTTCTCCTGTGGGATTGAAATCCCAGCCTCCACTGCCTGTTACTGGTCCTGTTACCCTACTGATCTCATGAATACAGCCTATTGTGGTTTTTACTACATTTCCATAGAGAGAATTAATCTTGATTTTTGGAACATATATATACACACACCTGCATACATATACATACATAAATGCACACACATTCTCTCACACACATATGTACCCCCCTTAAGTCTGAAGCTTACGGGGGAGATATCTTGATATACTGGCTCCACTATCTTCACCACAAACCCTTCCTCTGACATTTTGACTGGAAGTCCCAAACTTGTTGCCTGTTATTGCAATGTGCTTTCCATTCTTACCTCTTAAGTGAAAATAGTTTTGCTATAGTTTCCTAATTCCCAAATCCAATGGATTCTCTTTGGTTCTTGTCTTATTAATGAACCTGTTGCATTTGACACTTGAGACTGCCTCCTCGCTGAATCTTTATATTCTTTTGCCTCTGTGTGCTGTTTTCCTAGTGGTCCCCTTACCTCTCTGATCCATCCTCCCATGACTCATTTGGGGCTCCCATTTCTCCATTTCCCACTGGAATATTGATGTTACCCAGGGTTTCAACCGAAGCCTGTACATACTTGCCTTGGTTGAGCTCATCTATACTCATCATTTCTCATCCTCATTCATTATCCTTACACATCCTTATCCACTCATGATGGGAATGATCATCCTCACTCATCCTCAAACACTGATGAGAATGAAATCTAAACCTTTATCCCAAATCTCTGTCTCAAACTTCAACTGTACAACAAACTCTCTGTTGGAGCCTTTACCTGAAAGGCCCATGCCCCTTTCAAATTCAAGATGCCCAAGGCTAAACATATCCACCTTTCTAACCCTTTTCCTTTGTTTGGATTTTCTGTTTCAACTGATAACACCAACAATTACATGTGCACTCAAACTAGAAACCGGGGAGTCAGCCTTGAATCCTTTTTCTACTCATCCCTCCTTGTTCTAGTTATGCCTTTATGTTGCCTAGGTACAGACACCTGGTCAACTTACCTTGAGTAATGGGGGCTTATTTGTACATAAAGGGAGATAGCGATCTAATGGCAATGAGTCAGGCTTCATAAGAAGCATAACTGGACACACGGCAACTCTAGAAACCTCAGGACTTGCAGTTTGTGGAGCTTCCTGGCCATCAGTGTGGCTCAACATCTCTGCTGTATTCGCCTCTGACACTTACTTTTCTTATTCTTTCCCCCCATCATGTATCTTTTTTCTACATCATAGATTATCCTCATAACTTTGGCTTGCTATAATCTTTCATGGGTCCAGCCCTACTTCCTCCTCCATATAGCCCCAACTTAATTTCATTTGGGCCTCTGCTCACAGCCTTATTTTCTCCATGTTCAATATTTTAGATTCCCAGTGGCAGGAGTCAGACTGGCCCCGCTCATCTTTTCACACTAGGCCACATTGCAGGGTACTTGTCAGCCTATTGAAAGATTGCCCTCATGGCAGGTGCCACCTCTCTCCAGGCACCTGTACCAGGAGGAGTGGGCTAATGTGTTGTGGAATAGGACCACTTCGGTTTGTCCGCTGAATGCTGTGGACTGGACAGAGCGCAAGTGGGCAGCACAGACACTGTGATTGACACGGTTAGTATATTCCTTATGCAAAATATCAAGCCCTATCAATTTTATCTTCTAAACCATTTTCAAATCTGTGTCCTCTCCTACCTCATCTCAGTGAGTAGGTTCACGTTCTCATCTTTCACCTCCCTTGCTACAACAGCTTGATGCTCTTCCTACATCTAGGCTGGTTCCTTCAAATTTATCTTCTGCATTAATAAGAGAGTGATTTAACCAAGACAGCTCTGGCCATGTCATTTTTCTACTCAAATCCCTTTAATCCCTTCCTCCCTTATTATTCCTAGGAAAAATTCCATGTTTCTTTAACCTGACATCTCTTCTTTGTAATGATCTCATTGTGGTCTTTTTAAAAAAAAAAACACCAAAACTTTATTTATAAAGAAGTTTTAGATTACAGAAAAGTTACATTGAAAATATGGGGGATTCCCATATACTCCACCCCAGCCCCCTCCCACACTTTTCCCCATTAACAACATCTTTCATTAGTGTGGTACATTTGTTACAATTGATGAACTCATTGTGGTCTTCTTTTAGCAACATACTTCTCTCTTATCTGTCTGTCTCCTCTCCCCTGTCTCCTTCCCTTTCTTTTCCTTCCCTAATTGATCACATTATCAATTTTAAGTACATTCAAAATATCTTTGCATTTATTGAATAAAATTTGTTACTAGTTCTTAACTAAAATATTAGATGAATTCAACTTTTTGATTTTCCCTTAAAAAGGAATCCAAAAAAACCTAACCAAATTAAGTTGTTTTTTTACTTCCAAATGATTGATTTTTCTTCCCTGAGGGTCAATGTTTCATCAGCAGTGTCTTGGATGATTGCAAAAGCCTCCTAATTGTCTGCTGGCCTAGTCTCATCCCAACTCCAATCTATCTCTTAGCTTAATTTTTCTGAAACATATATCTGATCATGCCCCTCTCCTATTCAAAGATCCAAGGCCCTTTCCAGTCCTATTTTCAGCCTCTGCTTTTCACATCAAGCTCCCTGTTTACACTGCCCTCACTGGACAGCGAGCTCTAGTCCATAGGCTGATACTACTCTTGGTTTTGGTGTCAACCTCTGTCTATCCATTGATGCTAACTAATTACTTGAGAAGTGAACAATTCAGTCATTTAATCTGGAGGTTCTCTTGAGACCACCAAGCTATTGACTTAGCTGTCAGAATGCTGAGTCCCAGCTCCTAGCCGCTGTGGCACGTTTCCTCCCAGGCAGGGCTGTGCTAGAGTCGTGGCTGCCGACCCAGCAGCAACTCTCCTTTCCCCAAAGTCCTTGGTTATGCGCTATCTGTGTTAAGGAGTTAACAGAAAAAAGTCCAAAAATCAAAATGTTTAGTGTGAATTTATTTTTCAAGCCCTTGTTTATTTTAAATCTTTACCTAGTGGTTAATTTGAAAGAGACCTGAGGATAGTCAAGGTGACGCTGAAAGCACACAATTGGGATTGGTGCCACCTGGTGGGTGGTGGGGGTGGTGCATGCGGTGGTGATTAGGGGAGGTGACTTGAGACCAAGGGATTCTCTTTAGGACCAGGCCCATCCCTCCATGGCCGGCCATTTAGATCTTTAAAAAATATATTGAGGGACAAATGACGTATAATAAACTGCACATATTTAGAGGTTACAGTTTGATAAGTTTTGATACATGTATGCACCTGTGAAACCATCGCCACAATCAGGATAATGAATATATCCATCACCCCACCCCCATTTTCTCTGTGCCCCTTTGGAATTCCTCCCACCTGCTCTTCCCCATCTCCTCATCCCTCTTCTCCAGGCAACTGATAATCTGCTTTCTGTTGCTCTAGATTAGTTTGCATTCTCTTGAATTTCATATACTAGAATACTGTAGTTTGTAGTCTTTTTTGGGGAGGGAGGGAAGTCTAGCACCTTTCACTCAGCATAATTATTTTGAGATTCACCCATGGCGCTGCTTGTACCAATAGTCCTTTTCATGGGTGTTTGTATCCTTCTGATTAAACACAATTTGTTTAATTATTCACCTGTTGATGGGCATGTGTGCTGTTTGCAGTTTTTGGCCATTACACATAACAATGCTATAAACAGTTCATGTACACGCCTTTGTACTTTCATTTTCCTTTCTCTTGGATAAGTAGCCGGGTGTGAACTGGCCGGGTCATACGGCAGGCGTAGGCATAGCGTTTTACATCCCACCAGCAGTGGGTGCTCCATTTCCCCACAACGGTTGGTGTCTAGTGGGCCATTTAGATTTTGAGTTTTAAAAATTCAGTTTCTCGGGTTCCATTGCTCATAACCTTGGAGGAGGTGGTTTGGGGTGCTGTATTTTCAGAAAGAGAACTAGCTGATGGTCAGCCAGGTTTGATAGCCACCGCCCTATACCATGGAGACTCTGGTTTCTTTGAAGGGGCTCAGACAGGACTCTGTCAGAGATGAGGCAGAAAGGCAGGGAAGGCAGGCAATGGCATCAGAAAACAAACTTTTCTTCAGGGTGAAATGTTCCTAATTAGCTGAGCTTGTGCTGGATCAGATCTACCAGAGCCAATCCTATTAACCTAGAAGAGCTCCTCATGAGAAGAGGAGAGCCTCAGTTCACCTCCCTGGATGAGCTGCTCTTGTGGAAGGAGTGAGGCTGTGCTCAGGTAGACAGCCACAGCTCAGTGGGACCAACATCAGAGTGTAAAGTAGAGTCAAAATGGTACTATAAGTTCATGGCTACAAGGGGTACGGCAGCCAAACCCTTTCCACCTTCCCCAGTGATAGATAATAAGAGAAAATGTAAAAGACAAGCTCAGCAGCAAGATGACCTCTGTGGAATAAAAATGAGACAGACACATCACCAAACAATCACAAGTCTGGCTCCAGGACTAGAAGCAGATTCAGGCAGCCAGGAGTTCATGTCTTGTGAGGTAGGGAGACCTGACATTCTCCCATGCAAGGCTGGGGACTAGAGTTAGGCTTCTTGAAATAAGGGGCCAGGGTGGGGCTTTCCTGTCCAGGAAAGGTGCCTAAAAGAGCTGCTGCAAATGGTTGGCTCATTAGGATTAGAGCTAACACTTATTGAGCCCTTGCTATATGTCATGCACTGTTCTAAGCTTCTTACCTGGATTAATGTATTTAATTCTTACACCCCTAGGAGGTAGGTTCAGTATTTAATCTCCATTTTAGAGATGAGACAAAGAAAGATTGTTATGTTTCTTGACTCAAATCACACAGCTAGTTAGTTGCAGTTCTAGGATTAACACCCAGGAAGTCTGGCTCCCCAGTCTGTGTGTGTAACCTCTACCCATGTCCTCTGAGTGAGTTGCAGGCCTGGGAAAGTTTGAAGGAAGTAGTCACAGTACTGTGGCCTGACTCTGGGCAAAGTCACGTGCTGATGTAGTAGCAGGACCTATGACCCCAGTAGCACTGCAGGACAGGAATCACTGAGGGAAGATGGATTCTGTTCTGGGGTCCCAGAGTCTGGCTGGAGGGCAGCTAAGGAATTGCTAGACTGGGAGGGAGAAAGTGATAAAGCAAGTGCATGAGTGATAAGTAAGTGAGCAAGAGAGAGAAAGAAAAAGCCTCCACTGAAAAGAAGTCTGCAAATGAAAATTCTAAAACATATGAGCATTACTAATGTGGAGAAACAGCCAACAACACCAACATATGGCAGATGAATTCACTTCAGAAGAAATGAAAACAGCAGAGTGAATATGAAAATGATTTAAAAATAAGGCTATGATCTTCAAAGAAATAAAGTAATATAATATCCATTAAAAAGTACAAGCAATTTTGAAAAAAAAAAAGGGTAGAAATGAAACAAAAACAGATGGGTATAAAGAAGGATCAAATAGAAATCTCATGAATTAAACGTTTTTCATTAAAATAAAAACATAGTGATAAGATAAACTCTAGCCTGAATAAGTTGAAGGGAAAATTAGTGAATTGGAAGAATATATTGTGGGAGTCATTTAGAGTATAGAAAAGTAAAGAGATAAAAAAAATATGGATGAGCAGTTACTCATACTAGCTAGCATTTTTTATGCTGGCACTGGGTTAAAGACTTTATAAATGATGTCTTATTTAAACTTCACAGCAACCCTTTGAGGTCAGTATAAATATCCCCATTTTATAGATGAGTGAGTAACTGGAAGCACAAGGAAACTAAGCAATTTGGTAAGGCCATATACTTAATAGAAATTGGATTTAAACTCAGGCAGGCTGACTGCAGCACTTATGTGATGAACTACTAGTTAAGATGTATAAATAGACTAAAAAACACAGGATTTCCACAAGAAGTATCTAGAGTGAGTATCAGAAAAGCAATGTTTGAAGGGTATTGGCTGAGAATTTTCAAAATAAAAGACAAGAATGGTAAGATTAAAAGAGTACACTGTGTTCCAAGCAAGATAAATAAAAATTAACCCATTCCTAGATACATCATAGGGAATATGAAAATTCAAAGAGAAAAAAATCTTACTAACTATTGGAAAGAAAAAAAGAAAAAAAAAAACATTATTCAGAAAGTAATGACAGATAGACCAACAGCAGAATTCTGTCAGAGAAGATAATGAAATAATATTTATTTGACTAAGTCTTTGTAGCTTTTCAAGCCTCAATTTCATCATTTGTGAATTGGGATTTTGAGGCTTGGATGAGATAATGTATGCGAAATGGTTTGTAAGTGGAAATGGGCTCTCTAAATACGAAATGAAGGAAAATAAGAGCTTCTTTTATTGAAGGTCTTCTCTGTGTCAAGCACTGTGCTTGGAACTATATGTATTAACTCTAGTCCTCACACAATGATTTGAAATAACTATCATTAGCTCCATTACATAGATGAGAAACATGGTTTAGAACTTGTTCAAGATCATGCAGAGTGTAGACTGTGGAGCTAGAATTCCAATACCAGTGGTGGTGGCTACGAGTTATGCTTTGAGTACGTACTTACCCTGCCTCCTCACTTGGTTTCTAAATGACAAGCTATCTCTGAGCTTTGGCACCACCAACATTCTTCAAATATTGATCAGGAGAAAACTTTGCCTGGAATCCACATGTTAGGCAATACTGAGACAGACACTCAACGAAATATTCAGCAGGGCACAGAAATTCTATGTCAAATATTATCAGGTTTCCTCCAGCATTGCTGTGTTAGGGTTCTCTAGGGACCCAGAACTGACAGAAGATATCTGTAAATATGAGATTTCAAAAATAAATTGTCTCACATGACTGTGGGGATAAGCAAGTCCAAATTCCATAGGGCAGGCCACAAGTTGGGAACTGCAATGAAGGTTTTTGATGAATTCCCCAGGAGAAGCTGGCTGGCTGCAGTCGAGATGGAAATTCTCTTCTGACTGCTGAAATCATCACTTCTTTTAAAGCCTGCAACTGGTTGGATGAGATGGCTCTCATTGCTGAAGGCAGGCTCCTCAGTTGATTGTAGATGTCATCAGCCGTAGATGCAGTCAACTTACTGATGACGTAGGTCCACGAAATGTCCTCACAGTAGCAATCAGGCCAGAGCTTGCTTAACCAAAGATGGTGTGTGTAAGCCAGAAACACTTTCAGGCAGTTTGACGGAGGAAGAATCCTGCCTTTGATGCCATAGGACCTCTGCTTGGGTACTGGCTTGGTCGTTGCCCTAACCTCTCTGAGCTTCAGTGTTCTGATCTGTAAAATGGCTACAGTAGCCTTTCTCGTAGCATAGATGTCACAGGGTTTAAATGAGAAAATTTAGTGAAAACACTTTGTAGCCATTTATAGTCATATATATGGCTTACAGCTAATAATAAAAGCTTTTCAAAAGACAGAAAGGGAGTGGGGGAAGGGAGAGAGAAGAAAGATTCTTCTCTAGCAACTCTACCAGTTTTTATACTGAGTTCTAGGGTTTTTAGTTTTGCATAATTTATCATTGACCAGGTATCCTGTGTCACATCCTCTAAGGCAGTTTTTCCCAGTGGTAAGTATAAGCAATAAGATGGGCAAATTCAGCCTTTTCTCTGTTGACAGTACAGTCACTTTTATTTATTTTATTTATCACACATACACCACCTACTCTAATTATAAAAGTTACAGATCGTCATAAAGGTAAATGTAGAAATGTATACAAACAGAAATCATGTGTAATTCTACAATCCAGCAATATCTAGTAGGTCAGGAACTTGCTGCATTTCCTTCTAGGCTCTGTTCTGTCATATACATATATACATATACTTTATTTATAATCATTGTTATCGTATATAACAGATATGTAAAATCCAGTCTTTTTTAACCATTCAATAATATACCATGAGGTTTTTTTTCTCATGCCATTAAAATTCTTAGAAAAACTTCCTACAAACTGCCTAATAGAAGTACCATAATATTTTTCACCATACCCCTGTTGTTGAGATTTTAAGTTAATTCAAAAATTTCCACTAATTCAAATAACACTTTATACAAACATCTGTGTCTATCTCTGATTATTTACTATTAATTTTCTCTTTGAGATATTTAATATTTAGGAAAGTGTTGAGTTTCTAAATTTGTGCCTAAATATTTTTTGTTATTAATTCCTAGTTTTATTGTGTTGTCACAGAATGCTGCTTATAGAATATATGCGTTTAGGAACTTATTGAGACTTTCTTTGTAGCTCAGTACCAATTTTTGTAAATGTGTCATTGACATATGAAAGTATATTTGGTGATTGTAGGGTACATTGTTTGATGTATTTTATTAATTCAATCTTATTAATTTTATTATTCAAATCCTCTGTCTTTATGTATTTGTGTTTTCTTTATCTATCAATAAAGATTGGGTATTTCAGTATTCCACAGCAATTGTGTTTACCAATTTCCCCATTGTTTCCAACGATTTTTGCTTTTTATAGTTTGATGCTGAATTATCTGATATATAAAATTATGACTATTATATTTTCATTGTGGATTGTAACTTTACAAATATAAAGTATCATTTTATGCTCCATGAATGCTTTTTTTCTTGGAATAAAACCTTTTCAGAATTTAATGTTGCTACTCCTGTGTTGTATTGTCTTGCACGTGTCTGAAAATGCTTTACTCATTCTTTTATTTTATATTTTTTAAAAATCTTTTGTTTTATCTCTATTTCTTGTAGACAGCATAGAGTAAAAATTGATTTTATAGCATAATTGGAGAATATTTATAGTCATGATTGATTGATTTGGTTTTATATTTGCCACTCTATTTTATGCTTCCCAATTTTATGCTCTTTGTCTTTTCTTTGTTTTCTATCTTAAGCTATATTGAATATGTTTTATGTCCTTTTATATTCTTCAGTGATTTGGAAAACACTTCCTATTTTAAATTATATTCATGATTACTTTTAAGTATTAGAAACATTTAAATAGGAACTTTAAAAGTTTTTATTGTGATATAAATATATGTGAAGAAAATGCATAAAAATATATGTTCAGTTTATTAAATAATTATTGAGAAATATCTATACAAACACAAACTTTGTTCTTTCAACCTTTTTGTATTCTTATGGTCTAGATGTGCTTCTTGCATGGGTTTTGATTTTCAGTTCAGTATGATTATCTTTGTCTTTTATTTGGAACATTCAGTCCAGTTAGGTTTGATGTAATTACTGACAGGATGCATTTAAATCTACCACCTTATTTTGTGTTTTCCATTTGTTCAACCTCTTCTAGGTTTTTTTTTAATTCTCCTTTCTTGCATTCATTTGGATTTATGGGGTAGTTTTAAAAAATCATTTAATTTTTCTCTCAGCAAATTTGGAAATATATACTCCCTTTCTATTCATGTGGAGACATTGTTACATTCATACTGAATTTATCAAAGTCTGAAGTTAATTGATATCTTTAGTCTCTTTCTCATACTACTTCAAGGACCTTAGAAAATTTTAAGTCCTTTTCCCCTCCCATGAGGGATATAAAAAAATAAAAATTAA
>JAQZBX010106756.1:0-10720 GCA_029593785.1 Cabassous unicinctus
TTTGGGCAGCCTATTGTGCTTTAGGAATATGAATCTGGTAGCTGTGTGTAGGATGAATCAGAGTACAGAAAAATGGAGGTTAGCTGGGTAGATCCAGAAGTAATATAAGCCTGAATAAGCCAAGTGGCACTGGAAATTGGGAGGATGTAATGAGCTATAAGAACATTTACAGAGGTAAAATTCATGGAATTGGTAGGCTATAGCAAATTGCTGGGTCATGTGGATAGAGTAGGGAGGGGTCAAAGATAACTGAAGTTTTCTGCAAAGAGGATGGTAGTGTTGAAACTCTTAGAAAGAGGTGGAAGAGATTTAGGAAGAAGATGAGTGTGGTAGTAGACGTGTTGAGTTTAAAGTGTTGGCAGGACATTCCAGGGGAGAGGTCCGTTCGACATTTGGGAATTGAGCCTAGAGTTTTGAGGAGTAATCAGGATTACATGTGTGTGGGTTCTACATGCTCAAGGGTATGGAGACCATGAGAATGGATGAACAAGGGATAGTGCAGAGGGAATCAAGAAAGGGGCTCAGGATAGTGCTGAGGCAAAAGCCAGAGTCATGAAAAAAGCAACCCAGAGAGGCAGGACGGCCAGGAGAGAGAAACACAAGGAGGAAAGAATTTTCATGAGGAGTTGATACTCAGCATTGAGTGCCACATACAGATCTAGTAGGGGTCCTACTGAGAAGAGATTAGCAGATTCATTAGTGAGGAGATTACCTTTCCAAGTATAGTTTTCAGTGGAAAGATAATAGGCGTATGGAATCTTAGAAATTTGATGGGGTTTAGCAGGGCTGGGTTGTTTTCATACAAAGGACTTCTGTGCCAAAAGTGTGATAATGAAAGAATACTGTCAGGGGTGGAGGGAAGCAGTTAGGATGAGAGATGAAGAATGGCACCTCTGTGATTTCCAGAATTAGAGTAGATGAGATGTGATTTTTTGAATGGGTAAATCTGAGTCCTGAAGAGGAGGGTAGAAATAGAGGGGATAGTTCACAAGTACAGGAAGGGACAAATTCATAGAGTAGGATACAGGAGGGGTGGGTTGAGGGCACACACCTGTGGTAAATGTCACCTGCCTTAGACAGTTCCCTTGAGCCATGGTTCCTTTCCTTTTCTAAGTTATGTGACCTTGCTTTATTGTTGCTGTTGTTGTTGTTGAAGATACTCTTAAACTATCACCTGTACTGATATTCTAGTTCTGCGAAGTTGAATTCTCTGTCTTGCCTGGTTTTGTTTTGGTTTTGTTTTGTTTTGTTTCTTGAACCAGCATGCAACATCCTTTAAAGCAAGGGTGGGCAAACTTTTTCTCTGTAAAGAACCAGAGAGTAAAGAGTTCAGGCTTTGTGGGCCACCTGGTCCCAGTCACAACTCTTCAGCTCTGCCATTATAGTGCGAAAAACAGCCATAGACATGAATAAGTGTGGCTGTGTTCCAATAAAACTTTATTTATGGGCATTGAAATTTGAATTTCATACACTTTTCACGTCATGAAATGTTATTCTTTTGGGTTTTTTTTTCCAACCATTTAAAATGTAAAAACCATTCATAGGTCATGCAAAAGCAGGCACTGGCCAGACTTAGCCCATGGGAAATAGTTTGCTATTCCTGCTTTAGGGTATAATAACCAAAAAGATTGAATGCCATTCTTTACCTATAGTCCACAATTCAAGCTGCTCATCACCACAGGATCTATCTAGGTGTGCAAAATCAGCCTGTGCTCTTGAAGAACCTTGGCTTTTCAGAATTCCTGTCCTTTTGCTTGCTTTTTTCTTTAAGTAAAGTTTGTGAGGTAAAGGGGCTCTCACTAACAGTTTCTCAACTCTCATACTTTTTATTCATTCCCTTTGGTTCTTGGATCTTAGTATTCCTGACACTAGCTGATTTTTTTCTTCTCCAGTTCCACTAGCTGAGTATACTAATCTCTAGACATTTGGATTTCACTTACCTCAGGAGGAAGAGCACAGAACAATTTTTTTCAAGTGAAAGCTCAAGAAAGGCAGCAGTTTGGAGGTGCATGCCATACAACTCAGACCCATTTTGTTCAAATAACACAACATAGCTTGCTTTAGAAAAAAGTCATTCTAAATTTACGTAAGTAGCTTTTACATTTGACTGCCAGGTGTGTGCCAAAGTACCTTCTGGAAGCTTGTACTTTTGCAGGATCCATGGGGGTATATCCTATGGTTTTCTCCTCCACCCCACCCCCCAGCTAATCTCTACCTGCCCAAACAGTAGATTCAATTTTTTCCCTTTATCTATTATCATGGCATTAAAAAAGACCAAGACTAGAAACCCTTCAGTGCCAAAAATGAAAAAGGGAACAAAATAAATCTAAGTTTCATTTGACTCAAAGATAAGGTTACATGTTTAAAATAAGTCAGAAAAAGCAAAAATCGAGGTTCTCATAGAAACCAACTCCCCCTCGTTGCTTAGATGTAGGGTTTGTGCTTGTTAGGTGCCATCTCCATTCTGCCAGAGTTACATAAAAGCTTGAGCCATGTAGGGGCTTTCTTGTCATTTGAAAGACCTTTCTAGCCCTAACTCTTGACCTCTGATGCTTTCTATTCTGTGAGTTTGTTAATGATGGTATGAGATTGTTATTTTGATTTGAATAATGAAGGGAAGCCCAAGAGAAAAAAATATTTGGAAGGCCCAGATCTGTCCCATGCCCATTTGTTTCATTCTGCTACTAGTTGACAGTGACATTTTTTGCAGCTGCTAGGTTTACAGACCCACCCCCAAAATGGACATGTGTATTGGAAAGCAGGGGCATGCCTTCTCCAACCCCACCACACCAACACACACCCTCAACCCCCAGTTCCCAAACAAGTCCCCACAGGCAGCCTGACTTGCTCATTTACAGCCATGCCTTTGGGATGCAACAGGAGGGGAAAGGCCTCGTTAATCAGGGAGAGGGTTTGTTTTTTTTTCCCTTTAAAAAAATCATTGTTTTCAGATCTTGCTCTGCAATGAATTGTAAAAGGTTATTCTGACGCCAGCCCGATTGCTGCTACACCATTCCCAAATGAAAAAGCTTTTCTCCTGTTTGGAAGTGATTCTTTGGCAACTAAATTCAATGATAAATCAAGCTTGGTGAAGCCCAACTAGACTGAGAGGGAGAAATCCAGTATAAGGCCTCTGAGCCGTTCCTTCCTTGTCTCCTCCTTGGACGGTAGGCAAGGATTTAGCATTTACTTCACTGGCCTTAAAGTCCTGGAAGAAAGAATTATTAGAGCCCCAAAAACTCACCAAAAGAGTTGAGTAGTGTGCATAAGAACCTCAGAATAGAAAACTGCTGTAAAAGGTTTGTTTTATCTCTCTCTTCTAGGTTTTCTCTTCTCGTTCATTTAGCCAACAGTTATTGAGCATCTACTGTGCACAAGATACTGGGAATACAGAGAGAACAGGCATAGCCCTTCTCTCCGACAGCTGCACAGTGGGGCTCTACAGTTACCAGGCTAGCAGCAGCTAGAGATGGGATGGAGAAGTCACCCTCTCCTAGTGATAACACTATTTATTATGACTTGTTCTGTGAAATTCACTTCCTTTCTGTAAATCCCTTCCCTTAACATCCCTTCCTTTCTTCAAAGGGAGCTATAGTTCCCATCCCATTGTAAAGAATGTCTTATTGCTCCTATTCCCAATTAACTTCAGTTTCTGCCCTTTCAACAAATGCATCCAACATTACAAAATCAGAACAATCTAATAAAAGTCTACCCTAAAAAATTGACACTATAAACTAAAAACAGCTTCAGTCTCAGCTTTTGCCCAGTTCTGACTCCCCTGACTACAGTCACACCTGAGGAGTTTGATCTCTTTAATTAGGATCCCTTCATTCTCCTTTTATCCCTTTATTCTGATCTTTGAAAGAGCTTTAGCAATGACTTGTTCCTAAATTGACCCACAAGATGTTACTTCCCCTGAGGGAACAAAGTAGAGGTTTAGAGAACAAGGGAGAGAATAAAGAATTTGAGACAATGCAAAATCCTTGTTATATTTCTGAACTTTTAAATACAAATTGAGGCCTCACACCATGTAGAATAAACTCTTTGGAACCAACAGATCTACTGTTTGCCTTGCTCTTTGGGCCATTTCAGAAACATGAAAATGTAGGACCAGCTGTTCCTAAGTGGGATGGTTTGCAATTCTCAATTGTTAACTGATTCATCGACCTCATTTGCAACTTGAGACCTCCAAATTCTTTCTCTGCTTTAAAGCTTAAAGAGAGGGAACTAAGAGCAAGCTTTTGGTGCAGGAGCTGTATTACCGTTCTGAGCATCAACAAGGTGAACTGATCTGGCTTGGCACATATAGTCAGGTGAAATTCTGCCTCTGCATTTCATGCTGATGGTTTAGGACTTCTTGATTTTGTTCTTGATGCTTAAGGAGGAAATAGCTATATATTGTTAAAGTCAAGAATTTTTTAAATCAGCCTGGACATAGTTAAAAACATTGCTTTTCTTGGGCTACATACAGAGTTTAAGTGTCTCTGGACGTGTAGTGGGTTTTTAAATTTTTGTTTTGTTGTGGTAGAGGGGCAAGGTGGAGAGAGAAAGTATAGAAATGGAACTAATTGAATCTGGGAGTAAAACTCTGCTGAGAGTCTGTGAATTATAAATTGACTAGCTGCAGCAGCAGGAATTCAGGAAAAGGTATTGGAGTGCAGTCAGTGTGACAGGAAGCTTATTTTGGTCTTCTTTCTGTGCCTTGCCTTGTCCTTGACGTTTTACTCCAGGGGACCATGTGTTTAGAGACAAGGGAGAGGCGCCACAGTTTCCCATCTGGGAAACGCACTTCTGCATTCTTGCAGAGGGTCTTAGAGACCAGGGATGAAGATAACCCACAAGATGAGATGGTCTATGCACCTGTCCCTCTCCCAGCTGTCTGTTCCCCGAGTCTACACTCAGTTCCCCTTTATCTGTTAGCCAGCCACGTGACTAGCAGATGAAGCCTGTTTTTGTTCTAAAGTCTCACCAGATCTGCCCCTCTGCCTCCTCTATGGTTTGATCAACAGAAATTGTGTTGAAATTTCAAGGAACAGTATTTCAAACCGAGATATTTCGATTTGAATACAATTAAAGAAGTTTTTCCCTAAATATGGGAAACAAAATCACAGTTCACTGGTCTGGGTTGCCTTCACTACAAACAGAGGGGCGACTTGTAACCCACCTTACAGCTTGAGGATTAAATAGCAGCATTTTCATTTCCACTGGGAAACTTATTTATAAACCCAGTAGTCATCCCCACGCCGAGTTTTTCTGATATGTAGTCCAGATTTTCTTTCCCCTAATAATTACACCCCCTGTTTTCAGGCTAAGCATTTCCCCTCCTTTCTTGTGTTTACACCTTTCAAATATTTGCAGATTGTTATCGTGTCACCCTCTTAGTCACCGCTTAGCCAAACTATACAGATTTAGCACCTTTTATCTTTCCTTTAAAGGCAGGCCTCCCCACCCCTGAGTCATTTTCTACTGCTCCTCTTTAAATGTGTTCCAGATTTCTGCATTTCCACATGGCCACACAGCTTCCTAGAGCTGAATACAGGGTCACGAGTGGGAATTGTTTTGGAAACTAAACATCTTTGCTGTGATCCAGCCTCAGGTCTCTGACATTGCTGGCCAGTGTGGGCTGCTTGTTCTCTGTATTGAAACTGCATTCTCTTAAGGGTGCCAGTTTAAAGCCCAGTGGAGAAAATGGGTGTAGCTGTTCTTTATTTTTCTCCTTTGAAGTGTTATGTAACCATGGGAATGTATGTACTTAAGGATTCTGCCAGCCCCTCTCCTGGTATTTGCATAAACCAAGTCTCTTCTCCAAATGGATTAGGCCAGACCTCATCTAACTTCTATAACTGACTTGCATCCATTCAGTAGCCATTTCTTCCTTCACGTGTTTGCTTCTTTTCAGATGTGTTTTTCACTAATACCCATTCATTCAACATTTATCAAGGATCTGCAGTGCCACTGTGTGCTAGACAGTGTATTGGGTGCTGGAAAGAATAAAATCTGAATATGCATAGTGCCTTACGTAAGACGTAATTTCGGTTTTAGTTTTAGTTAATTTGGCTGTAAGTACCAGATTCTCACATAGGGTGTCTCAGGGTGGTGGTAAGGAGAGAGAGCAGATTTTAGGAATACCCATGAAAATCCAAACAGCTTTCGTGGTCTGGTGAGGCCTCACAGATCCTGGAACTGGAGGGTGATTCTGAGTCTGAGGTTGCCTCAGGGACATCATTGTAGATCTCCACACTAGGACTTCAAGGTTAATGCAAGTCAGTCACCTCTGCTTGTGGCCTCCTTTTTCTGCTTCCTGATGGGCTTATGTGCTGCAGGCTACCCAGTTGAAGTTCCAAAAAGAGAATCTCATCAGCTCATCTGATATGTGCTTTACTGTTTGAACAGAGCCTGTTTCTTCCCACTGCTGGCCTGACTGTAGCTAGGCTGCCCATAAATCGCGTACAGCAGCAACACTCCCATCCCTGCTGCCATTCGCCACCTTGTGTTACCCCTCATTCCCAGCTTGTGGTGAAGGGAGAGAACCTAGGCCAGGGTCAAATGCTGGCAACTCAGCTGCCTGAGGCTGTCCCCATAGCAAGACATGTGGTGTGGTGACCCCATGATCGGCTTTTCCCATACATTCTGCCAAAAGTCTCCTAGACATATGTGCAGCTGCCTAACATAATCCAGTTGTCCCATTGGATATATTATTTATTAACATTCTGCATCCAAAGGGTTCAATATTAAATTCTGTTACCAATAATATACCCTATGCAACAGTAGGAGAAAACAGTGTTTTCAAGCTGGTAATTAGCTTCATGAGCCCAAAGTCTTTTTTGCTCATCATTGAATCCCCAGCTTCCAAATAGTGCCTAGCCCAGAGCAGGCACTGGTGATTTTTATGAAATGAAGGGAGAGAAAGCCTACTCGGTGAATTGTGGTATTTTTAAATATCCTAAGGAGGCTGTGTCTTTCCCTCTGTGATGTCTAATGCAGTAGTTAGAATACAGTGGGCATGCAATAAATATCATTGGTTAAGTCTTCAAATTGGTTTTTGTTTCCACTAGAGTTTTATTTCCTTCGGCTAATGCCTGGTCACTTGTTTCCTAGACTTGGAGTCATTGGGAAGCTAGCTGACACTTTTAACCAAGGCAGATTTGCCACCCTTCTTGTAGCTCCCACTGGAAAAAGCAAATACACTTTGGGTCCCAAGGCTTAATTATCATAAAACTCAGCATACAGTGTAAAATATTTAGAGTGATACATAGCCATCAATAGAATCTCTTATATAGCCATTACCCTGTCATTAACAAGAATTTGTACTTCTTGATTCCAAAGCTGACTGACCAAAGTGTTTGTGTTAATTGGCGTAGTTAGTCGGTGTCTCTAAATGTATAATTTTTTTCTAATAGAATGATTGCTCTACAGCCCAGCATTTTAGGTTTGAAATGAGGCATCCTATACTCTAGGAGTCAAGTCTGGGATAAGGAATCTCAAAGGGGCACAACAAAAATTGTAGGATTTAATGGCCAGAGAAGACTTCAGAGAACCTTCATTTGAAAGACAAAGTGCATGAGGCCTGGAGAGGTGTAATGCTTTGTCAGTGTCAGAGAAGAAATTAGAACCTTGATGTGCACACAGCTAGTGATGAACTCTTCCTGTACCACACAAAATCAGGCAAAACCCCTTTTAAATTTAATTTTGCTTTAAATAGTCTTGGTAGCCATTCATATCCCAGAAAGCCTAGAAAAGGTGTGAAAAATAATGTGGTTTTTCTTTTAGGCATATGGGTTTATAGGGACTTTTAGAGGCAAGGGAGCCACATGGGGCAATCAAGAGGGTTTGTGTCTTGCCTGCCACTTCTGTATCTGCCCTTGTTGAAATTTAGGTGAAAAGGCCCCACTGCAGCCTCTCTTCATTCTGGCACATCCCATAATACAGAAGGAAAGTGTTCAAGAATGTTTGAGGAGTGGGTATTTTTAATTTAAAAAAAAAAAATCATTTTTGTTGTTTTGAATGGCTGATAAGTGTCAGGGGTAAACTTGGCACTTAACCTGCATCTGTGGTGGTTGAAGCGCAGCAGAGTTAATACGTCCTTATCAGCAGGCAGCACTGCACTGTTGCCTTATCGGGAAAGACAGCTATTAGAGGTAATATGCGCTCTCCAGAATTACGGGCACTTCCTCAACTGGCTGGGGAGAGCTTCTGGAACTCTGGTGATATCTCACTTCATATTTACAGTTTGAGGCCCTACCTGGCTTGGGAGTGCTCCACTGCTGCCCAGCTCAGCAAGAGTTGAGTAGGATCTCAACTTTCCTTCCCTTTATCTCTTTTCTTTGCTTTTCTTTTTTTCTTTTTTCCCTCTTACTGATAATAAAGCAGCACAGCGGGGACGCCAGCCCAGGAGTACAGTCCTTGTTTGAGTAAAGGGGCAGCATGGACTGGCTTTCCTTACTGACTGAGCTCTTGGGAAAGGCGGGCATAGCAGACCCCTTCTTGCTGACAGCATGTTTTCACCTAGTTTTCAGCAGTGACAGCTGTCTTTCTGGCTTTAGATTGTTAACATTTGTTTTTGTCTCCTCTCTGTTAGTGGACAGCATATTTCCTGCCCTTTTTCTTGATCTGTTGGGACACAGAAACTAAATGCACTGTAAGAGTAGCCTTTCAACTCTCCGAGGTCATCAAGGCCTGCTCTGTCTCTTCCAGCCTTCTCTCCACACCTCAGTCTATACCAGTGTTTTTCAAGCTGTGGCTTGTGCCCCACTAAAGGTCTTAAATCAATTTAGTGTCATAACCATCTTTTTTTATTCTTATTCATTAATGAGATAGAATAGAGACTATCAGAATGTATCAGATGTAGTCAGGTTAACCATCGGTTACATAGAGGTGTATTTACTCACATGTAAGTGTGTAGGTAGCTCATGGTTAAAAAAACAATTAGAAAAAAAAAACTGGTCTACACTATCCTTCATCTACAGAAGTAGCTTCGCCCAGCAGATCTCCGACAGACACTCAACAACATAAAACCCTTCCACCTGCCGGCCCTAACTTTGAGCCCTCATTTGGTAATAGATCCCCCGACCCTATTTCTGAGTCCCAGTTTTGGTATCCCATCTGCAGCTCCCTTTGTTGTATCTAGCAATTCCCCTACTTGGAGGCCAGAGTCTGGGCTCTGAGCCCTCATCTGACAGTGACTGAGACTCTTCCCTTTCTGACAGGCCACACCAGTGCCCAGCACCTCTCTACTCTGACCAGGAAGAAACAGCTGTACCCAGATTCCCTGACTCTGCTCACCTGCCCAACAAGAAATTGGGTGCCCCAGGGGTCAGAACTCCCACCTAGTCTACTTTATAGGTTATAACACCCTCTGGTTACAGAGTTCTGTCTCCCAAACTAGACTTCTCAGCGGCTATAGCACCTGGCAGGCAAAGATTCAAACACGCCCTGAGTAGCTTTGGGATTTGGAGCCCTCTGCTCCTCATCTGTAAAATGGGGAAAATGCCGACTCATAGATACTGGAGGGTACTCGGGGGAAATGTTTGTTTTTATCCCCTCTTTGTTCTCCTAGCATTTATACCTGAGTTTAACCCTTTGGTGCCTGCTGCCACTGAATCTGTTCTTAAGACACAGCTCTTCACTGGCTATCTTAATAGTGCTGTCAGCTAAGCGATGCCTGCCCCAGAGCCTGAGATATGACAGTGAGACAGGTTTTGACTGGGAAGGGAGGACTTCAGAGGAGTCAGGTCAAAGAGAAGTAAGAGGCCAGGAAAAAAGGAAGTAATTGATAAAATAATAGATAACACTCCTGTTCTTAAGCAACTTTTCTCTTCCTTCCTTGCACTTATCCACCTGCCTGGATACGTTTACTTATTTCCACTTGGACAAGAACAAGGAAACAGCCTGTTTCAAGTTCTTCCTCTTGAGGAGCTGGAGCTCAGTTGCTGGGATGTGAAGAAGCAACCTCACAAAGGCCCTGCTTTGCCTTTTAGTCTACAGTTTAATCACCTGGTGATCTTCCAGGATTCAGAGAGCTGCAGGGACTTCAGAATACCAAGAAAGTAATAGAGGGATGGTGTGGGTACATCTACTTAACTAGTGAGACTCAGAGATCTTTTGTGTCGTCTCAGTGAAAATTCTTTCCCACTGTTTATTCTTCACTCCTAATTCCTGCCACCCAGTACAGTGCCCGAGCCTCGTGCCAGTTCTAGCCCCAGTTCATAGCAGCATCAAGGCCCTCCCCAGGTTGGAAGGGCTGAGCTTCTGTTTCCCCCAAATGGATGCTAAGGGTCAGAAACAAACTGAACACTTGCTTTAGAATTATCCTTGCTTCTGCAACACTTTATATATGGTCATGTGGCATGATAGTTCAATAAATTTCTTTATTTTTCTCTCTCTGACGATTCTGTTCTTGCTTAGTTTGCAGATATAAAATGAAAAGTGCTTTTGGCTATTGATGTGAAAATCATGGGCTATCTTCCATTCTCCTTTATTCTAGCCCCATCTCTCCCTTTAGAGTTAATCTCAGGCTCTTTGGCTCTGTGAGTTTATTGCTGTCAATTACAAAAACAAGTTCTACTCCTCCTCTGCAGCCTGGCACTGAAGTGCTGGGAATCAGGCAGCCTTGGTGATCATCCTGCCCATGTGACACTTGGGTAGGGTCTCCAGCCATCCTATCTTTGCAAGGGTGGGAAAATGGTCACTGCTGCCAGCTCAGGCTGCTTACATGCTGCTC
>JAQZBX010106757.1:0-10720 GCA_029593785.1 Cabassous unicinctus
AGATTGGAAATGTCAGTTTTGGGTGAACAAAACAGCTACCGTGGAAAGAATCAGTGAACAGGAAAACAAAACAAATTAAATTATTCAGGCTAAAGAGAAAGAAAAATGAATGAATAGAAGTGAACAAAGCCAAGGAAACATCTGGGAAACCATCAAGTATACCAATATACATATTATGGAAATACCATTAGGAGAAAAAAGAGAAGGGTCAGTGGGATATTTAAAGAAATAATGGCAGAAAATATTGCAAATTTAATGAAAAATCTGAATATTCATGTTTAAGAAATGCAACAAATACCAAAAATGATAAATTCAAAGAGATCCATATGCAAGAGATCCATACCCAAACACATTATAATCAAGCTGGCATATGTTATAGAAAAATAGAGAATACTGAAAGTTACAAGAGAGAAGCATTGTATCATATAAAAGGGAGCCTCAATAAGATTTAGTGCCTCTTTACAAAATCATAAACAATGGAGGCAAGAAAGCAGTGGGAAGAAATATAAAACTGCTGAAAGAAAATAATTAACAAGCAAGAATTTTATATCGAGAAAAACTCTCTTTCAAAACACAGGGAGAGACTAAAACATTCCCAGATAAACAAAAGCTGAGGTACTTCATCTTCACTAGACCTCCCTACAAGCAATGCTAAAGGGAATTGTTCAAACTGAAGGGAAGGACCACTAGACAGATAATCAAAGTAGTGTAAAGAAATAAAGACCTTCATTAAAAGTAAACACCTGGGTAATTATAGATTCCCATACTAATGTATTGATTTTTGGTATGTAATTCCACATACACGACACACAACACAAATGCATTTAAGTAATGATAACTGTGTGGTTTTGGAAGCACAAGGTATAAAGATGTAATATGTGAAAAAACTTCATAAAGTTCATAAAGTATTGTATGATACTAAAATTAACTTGATATCAGATCTAAAGTGATTTATCATTTGGGATGTTAAATTAAACCCCATGATAACCACAAGGAAAATATAAGAAAAATATGCAAAATGTAAAGGAGAATGGATTCTAAAAGATTCACTAGAAAAGATAAAATGGATTTTAAAAGAAGTGGTAATGAAGGAACACAGAAACAAAAAATGTATGAGACTTATAAAAACCAAATAGAAAAGTGATAGAAATCTATTATTATCTGTAGTTACTTTTAAAGTAAATAGTTTAAATTCCCCAGTCAAAAGGCAGAATAGATTAAAAAGCATGACCCAACTATATACTGTTTACAAGAAGGTCACCTTTAATTCAAAGACACCCATAGGTTTAAAAATGAAATGATGCAAAAAATAAACCATTAAATATAAATTTAAAAAATTAAAAGAAAATACTCCATGAATATAGAAATGAAAACAGAGCAAGGATCACTAAATTATCATTAGACAAAGCAGACAGATTCAAATACTTTTAGAAAGAACAAGGAAGGGCTGTGGGTGCATGGAGTGAGAAACTTGGGACATCTATCTGCGCAGATCGATGGCGTGGACTGAACGGTAGAGATTCATGAGTTTTAAGACTGCCTGTGGTGTTTAACACAGATGACTGAGACCCATACTTAGGGGGAAAAAAAAAAGCTGGTTGGATCTCCCAGACCTGGCAACCGGGTGACAGGGCCCGGGGGAGTGGGCATTCTCTGAGAGTGGGGAGCTCTGACAAAGGGGTGAGAGAGCTTTATTTTCTGGGGATTTGGCTGCCTGGAGCCCCTTGCAGCTTGGGCGAACAAAACAGCTGGAGTGAATCGGCACACGGTGGAGGGGAGGGGTGAATCTGTTGAGGGAGTTGATTTGCCTAGCTGCCCAGAGATAAGCCCCAGGCCCCATGGAGCCGGGGAGAGGGAGAACTCTCTGAGAGAGGGAGGGTTCTGGTGAAGGAGAAGACGAGGATTTTTTTGACATCGATTTCACTGCCTGGAACCCCTCATAGCTTTGTGGAGCAGATAAGCTGGCTTGAAGCAGCACCAGGATGAGGGGAGAGGCGAATCTGCAGAGGAAACCTGATTTACGCAGCAGCCCGGTGACGCTGGGGCTCAGGTCCAGAAGGGGCAGAGTTGGCCGTCTTTAGCATTCTACACTGACTAACATCAGAGCTTCAGCTCCCCTGGGAAGTCCAGGAAGTGGGAAGTGCTTTATTAGTTTCCAGAAACCCAGTTAGGGTCACTTCCATGAGGGGGGTGGCCTAGAGGAAGACTTATTTTGCGTCCTGTATTTCACAGAACAAAAAAAAAAGAGATGGTCACTTTAATAAATGAAAAATAAATTCTTTTTAATGTAGTTTAATAGCTAAAAGCTGTTTCAGGACCTGCATATAGAACCCTGTGGGGAAATTGATTACTAAACACAAGTACGCAGAGAGGATTCATGGGTACCCTAGTGGGAACATTGATCCTCCTTAGTTTTGTTTCGCTTCTTGCCTGTGTGGTTGTTTGTTTTTTCTCTGCTAATTTATTGTCTCTTGCTTTTCTTTCCTCTTCCCCCCTTTCTTTTTTCTTTCTTTTTTAAAATTAGGTGTTGCTAGCTTGTCCTTTCTTTGCTGTGCTTCTTCAGAAATTTCCCATTCTCTGTCTATATTGATTTTGTATTCCAAACTATCTCTTATCCTTCCTTCCTCTTTCTGCCTTCTGCTTTCTGTTGTGGCTCTTATATACCACATTTTTTCATATGCCCACAACTTAAGGGTGTCAATTTCTATTCTATCTATTCTTTTTTCTTCATTTTTAATAAATATTAACTCTTTCCTTTCAGTGCTTTCTTCTCTCTTTCTCTCCCTCCTCATAATTCTAGCCTTCTATATCACTATACATATATTTCTCTATTTGGTTTCCCAGTTCATTGAGGTACTACACTTTTTTCCCTATTACTCTACATTGGCTAAACAAGTTAAATATTCATTTCATTAAGTCTCATTTGGCCCCTTTTCTAACTTTTATCAATATTACTATTATCCTTCTTCCTTCCTCACATCTTTCTATTCCTCTGGCCCTAATCTTTTCCCTTCAAGGGAACATATAAAGAAGTAAGGAAATAAAATAAGAAGAAAAAGTGTCAAAGAGAAAACTTATTACACACGCAGGACCACTAGCTAAATGAAACTCTAGAGCAGAGAGAGAACCTAATCAACTGAACAAACCATTCAAGATAAAATGATGACTAGAGGGCAACAAAAAATTACAAATCACACTGAGAAACAGGAAAACATGGGCCAGTCCAATGAACAAATTAAAAACCAGGAAGTGATGCAGAACATTGAACAACTAATCAAAGCTTTCCAAACAAATATCATGGACCAACTTAATGAAGTGAAGGAAGAGATTAAGGATATAAAGGAGACACTGAGTGAACATACTGAAGAAATTCTAAACATACCAAAAAAGATAATGGACATGATGGTTATCAATGTCACAACCCAAGAAATAAAATGGACGCTGGATTCACGTAACAGCAGATTTGAACAGGCAGAAGAAAGTACTAGTGTCGTGGAAGACAATACAACTGAAATAAAACATACTAGAACAGATTAGAAAAAAAGATAGAAAAAATCCAGCAGGGACTCAGGGAATTAACCATAACACAAAATGCACAAACATACGCATTACGGGCATCCCAGAAAGATAAGAGAAGGGAAAGGGAACAGAAGGAGTGTTGAAGGAAATAATGGCTGAAAACTTCCAATCCCTATTGAGAGAGATGGATGTGCAGATCCAGGAAGCACAGCACATCCCAAATAGTATAAATCCCAACAGGCAAAAACCAAGACATATACTTGTCAAAATATCCAATGCTCAAGACAAAAAGAAAGTACTCAAGGCAGCAAGAGAAAAGAGAACCATCACATACAAGGGAAGCACAAGAAGATTAAGTGATTATTTCTCATCTCAAACCATGGAGGCAAGAAGACAGTGGTATGACACAGTCAAAATACTAAAAGAAAAAAACTTCCAGCCACGAATTCTCTCCGCAGCAAGACTGGCATTCAAAAATGATGGAGCATTCAAAATATTCACAGATAAACAGAAATTAAGAGACAATGTCAATAAGAAACCTGCACTTCAAGAAATACTAAAGGAAGTTCTACAAGTTGAAAGGAAAAAACAAGGGAGAGAAGGTTGGAGGAGAGGCTAAAAACAACTAAAAAGACAAAAACAGAAACAAAACAACATATGACATACATTAACCCAAAGAAAAATGGCTGAAGTATGAAATTTCTTATGAGTAATAACACTGAATGTTAATGGATAAATTTCACCCATCAAGAGACACAGACTGGCAGAGTGGATAAGGAAATAAGATCCATCTATATGCTGTCAACAAGCAACCCACCTTCGACCCAAGGATTCAAGGAGGCTAAAGCGAATGGCTGGAAAACCATTTTACAAGGTAACAATAGCCAAAAAATGGCAGGTGTATCTATTCTAATATCAGACAAAAGAGACTTTAAATGGAAAACTATTGTAAGAGACAAAGATGCACACTATATATAAGTAAAAGGGGTAATCTCTCAAGAAGAGAGAACAATCATAAATATATATGCACCTAATCGGGGTACCTCAAAATACATGAGGCAAACTCTGGAAAAACTGCGTGGAGAAATAAATGCCTCTACAATTATAGCAGGGGACTTTAATACACCATTATCAGCATTAGACATAACATCTAGACAGAGAATCAATAAAGAAACAAAGGTTCTCAACAATACATTAGAGGACCCAGACTTAAGAGACATATACAGAACACTACACACAAATATACAGCAGGATTTACATTCTTCTTGAGTGCACATGGATTATACTCCAAGATAGACCGCATGCTAGGCCACAGAACAACTCTCAATGAATACAGAAAGATTGAGATTATACAAAGTAATTTCTCTGACCACAATGGAATGAAATTGGAAATCACTAAGGGCCAGAGAACCTGGTTAGGCAGAAGCATATGGAAGTTAAAAAACAGACTTTTAGACAAACAGTGGGTCAAGGAGGAAATATCAAAAGAAATCAGTAACTACCTTGAAACTAAGGAAAATGACAACACAACATATCAAAACATATGGGAGGCAGTGAAAACAGTCCTTAGAGGGAAGTTCATAGCCATAAATACATATATTAAAAAAGAAGAAAGAGCTAAAATTGAAGACTTAATTTCACACTTGGAGGAATTGGGAAAACAACAACACTCTAAACCAAAAGGATGTAGACAGAAGGAAATAACAAAGATAAGAGCAGAACTAAATGAAATACAGAATAAGAAAGCACTAGAAACAATAAAAAAAACCCAAACCTGGTTCTTGGAGAACATCAATAAAAATTACAAACCCTTAGCCAGACAAACAAAGAAAAAGCGAAAACAGATGCAAATACACAAAATAAGGAATGAGCAAGGGGATATCACTACTGACCCCACAGAAATAAAGAGTATCATAAGAGGATAGTTTAAAAAATTATATGCCAACAAGAATGATAATTTAGAGGAAATGGACAAGTTTCTAGAATCTCACAAACAGCCTAAATTGATGAAAGAAGAAATTGATTAACACAACAGTCCAATTAGAAGTAAAGAGATAGATTCAGTCATCAAAAACCTGCCAACTAAGAAGAGCCCAGGACCAGATGGCTTCACAGCTGAATTCTGCCAAACATTCCAGAAAGAGCTAACACCAATTCTGCTTAAGCTCTTCCAAGAACTAGAAGTAGAAGGAATATTGCCTAACTCATTCTATGATGCTAATATTACCCTAATACCAAAACCAAACAAAGATACCACAAGAAAGGAAAATTACAGACCAATTTCTCTAATGAATCTAGATGCTAAAATTCTCAACAAAATACTTGCTAATCACATTCAACAACATATCAAAAGGATTATACACCATGACCAACTGGGTTTCATCCTGGGTATGTAAGGATGGCTCAGTATAAGAAAATCAATGAATATAATACACCACACAAACAGATTGGAGGAATAAATTACATGACCATCACTATAAAATGCAGAAAAAGAATTTGACAAAATACAGCATGCTTTCCTGATAAAAACAATACAAAAGATAGGAATAGAAGGAAATTTTCTGAATATAATAAAGGGTATACATGAGAAACCCAAAGGTAACATAATTTTCAAAGGTGAAATCCTTAAAGCCTTCCCTCTGAGATCCAGAACAAGACAAGGATGCCCACTATCACCACTCCTTTTTAACATTGTCTTAGAAGTACTTGTGTTAGCACTGAGGCAAGAAAAGGACATAAAAGGCATCCAGATTGGAAAAGAAGAATTAAAAATTTAATTATTTGCAGATGACATGATCCTATACATAAAAAGCCCTGAGAAATCTACAACAAAGCTTCTAGAACTTATAAAGGAGTTCAGTAATGTTGCAGGTTATAAGATCTATGCTCAAAAATCAGTAGCATTTCTGTACACCAATAAGGAGTAATCTGAGGAGGAAATCAAGAAAAAAAATACCATTTGCAATAGGAACTAAAAGAATCAAATACCTAGGAATAAATTTAACTAAAGATGTAAAGGACTTTTATACAGAAAATCATACCACACTGTTAAAGGAAATCAATGAAGACTTAAATATATGGAAAAATATTCCCTGTTCATGGATAGGAAGACTAAACATCATCAAGATGTATATCCTACCCAAACTAATCTACAGATTTAATGCAATCCCAATAAAAATCAATACTGTATTTTTTAAGGAACTGGGAAAACTAAACACAAAATATATTTGGAGAGGTAAGAGGCCCGGAATTGCTAAAGACAAATTGAAAAAGAAAAATGAAGTTGGAGGTATAATATTACCTGACTTTAAAACATACTACAAAGCTACAGTGATCAACACTGCATGGTATTGGCACAAGGAGAGACCTACTGACCAATGGAACTGAATTGAGAGTTCTGATATACATCATCACATATACAGTCATCTGATATTCGACAAGGCCACCAAGCGCACTCAGTTGGGAGAGAATGGCCTTTTTAATAAGTGGTGCTTGGAGAACTGGATCTCCATATCCAAAAGAATGAGAGAGGAATACCATCTCACACCTTATACAAAAATCAACTCAAGATGGATCAAAGATCTAAATATAAGAGCCAAAACCATAAAGACCTTGGAAGATAATGTAGGGAAGCATCTACAGGACCTTGTAATAGGAAATGGTTTCTTGAACTTCACAGCGAAAGCACAAGCAGCAAGAGAAAAAATAGATAAATGGGATTTCACCAAAATTAAAAACTTCTCCACCTCAAAGGATGTTATTAAGAAAACAAAATGGCAGCCTACCCAATGGGAGAAAATATTTGGCAAGCATATATCTCATAGGAGCCTAATATCCTGCATATATAAAGAAATACTACACATTGAAAATAAAAAGACAAACAACCCATTTAAAAAATGGGCAAGTGACCTGAAAAGACACTTCTCCAAGGAAGAAATACAAATGGCTAAAAAGCACATGAAAAAATGCTCTACATTGCTAGCTATTAGGGAAATGCAAATGAAAACAAAAATGAGATACCATCTTGCCCCCACGAGGATGACAGCTATTAAAAAAACAGCAGAATATAAGTGTTGGAGAGGATGTGGAGGAATAGGAACCCTCATTCACTGTTGGTGGAATTTTGGAATGATCCAGCCACTGTGAACAGCTTGGCGATTCCTCAGAAAACTAACAATAGAGCTTCTGTATGATCCAGTGATTCCACTGCTGGGTATATACCCAGAAGAATTGAAAACAAAGACACGAACAGATATATGCACACCAATGTTCATAGTGGCATTGCTCACAATTGTCAAAAATAGGAATCAACCCCTGTGCCCATCAACACATGAATGGATAAGTAAAATGTGGTACATACATACAGTTGAATATTATTCAGCTGTTAGAAGGAATAAAGTGCTAACACATGGAATAGCATGGATGAATCTTGAAGACCTTATGTTGAGTGAAGCAAGCCAGTCATTGAAGGACGACCAGTTTATGACCTCACTGATTTGAATTGAGGAAAGTTAACAGTCTCTGAATAGCAGTGTCTGAAAGATAGGTTAACAAGGGAGAGAGAAAGAAGGGTAGGTTGCAAGCCATTACCCATATGGACATAATCTATGGTAAAGTGGTAGAATATCATTACATATAGAAGGATATAACAGGTGGGTAGTAATATTACTGGCTTTGGTAGTGCCCGGTTAACAGTTGGGTAGATAAGGAAGTGCAGGTTTGAATACCCAGGGCATGTAACTATGATTCTTGAGCCAAGACAGGGAAGTGTCATATGCCTCAGGGGGATGGGGAGGAAGCATCAGAAAAGATCAAATGGGGTATTTAGTCGTCATGGAAAATGTTCTTGATTATCTTTCAGTACTGGACACAGAACATGGTAAATATCATCAAAAAATATTAAACTGTACCATCTAAAATGTAAAGTATACTGTAAACCATTGAGAATATTTAGTAGCTATGTTTTACTATCTGTATAACAGTTATAACAATACCACCATCCACACACACACAAAAGTTTTAATATGGGGTGGGGAAAGGAGAGGGTGTTGGGGTATATGGAAATCTCTAGTATTCTGTGTGTGAAATTGCTGTGACCTAAACTTCTATGAAAAATTTTTAAATGAAAATTTGGGAGACACTGGGGAATGAGAGGGGGAAGGTGTTACGGGACACACTGGATATCCGATAATCAGTGATAAAAGGAGGAAAAATAAAAATAAATATAATAATAATAATTTAAAATAAAAATTAAAAAATGAAAAATAAATAAATAAATAAAAATAAATTTAAAAAAAGAAAATTTTTTTCTTTTGTTTTTTCCCATTTTCTTTTTTTTGAATATACCAATCCGTTAATTATATTTTATTTTTAGTTCTTTTTTTCTGAGTTTCCTTGTATTTTATCACTTGCATTGAAGCTTACCACTATTATTTCATTTTCCTATTTATGGTATTTGGTTACTATATGGGCTTCATCTTCAAGGAAGGTTTAGAAAACAGAAGGGTTACAATGGGGGTACAGAGGATCATTAGTTGGGGATGTCTGGGATGGGGGATTCATGGGAGTAAGTTCATCTGAATATACACGAAAGTTATATAAAATTGTTCAAATGATCGAGGGATTGGGCATGGTCACGGTGGGTAGACCATCACTCAATAAATGAGGGAATACTGAATTCCCAGCTGGGAGAGATCTGCCACATTCTCCAAGGGAGCAGCAACAATCCCCCAAGTGCAGGGGCAGTGTCTGGCAAAAGAGGAAAGCCCACTGTTGAGTTCTTGTTATTGATGACTAGCATTATGAGTCTATGTTCTTGTAATTGAAACTTGGTCTACTGTTATGGGGTGCCTAAGATTTGCCACCTGAGAACCTCCTTGTTGCTCAAATGTGGCCTCTCTGTAAGCCAAACTCAGCATATGAATGCATTATCTTCCTCACAATGTGGGACATGACTTCCAGGGATGAGCTTCCCTGGCAATGAGTGACTAATACCAAGTGCCAACTGCAAACATGACTGGTCAAAAATCTTGAATAAAAGGGGGAAAAGGTAAAGACAAATGAGTTCATGTGGCTTAGAGACTTCAAAGAAAGTTGGGAGGTCATCCCAGAGGTAATGCTTAGGCACACTTCAGTAGGATCTCATAGAACACCAAAGTGGATATCACCCCAAACAGAGGGTCTCCTGAGGGCTCTGGACACACCCAGGTCCTATATAAGGGGGATAGACCCAGAGAGTGATGCCTTATCAGTGGGCTCTACTTTGGAATCTGTGCTCCTGAGAGTGACAGAGTTGGACTCAAATAAGTCCTCCCTGCACATGGTCCATCAATCCCTTCTATTCAAACCCGTATGTGAGGCTGGGGTTTGTAGGTGTACTTCCAAAGACTGGATCCTCTGGCCTGCCTATGTGCCAGCCATGCCTGGAATCTGGGTGGAGCTACAACTTCTACTCTATAGCTCAATGGACTCACCCTAGTCACCTGGTGAGGAGACGACGATGATGGACATCGGCCATCCCAGGGAATGGAGAGAGCCTGCAGCTGAAGGCAGGATAATCCCATTCACCGTATCCATTGGATATAAGCCCACTCTCACTTGGAGATGGAGTCAACATCACCATTCCAGTCCCCTCAGGATTTGGGGAAGAGCTATGGACTAGAGTGGACTTAATGGTATTCTGTTGGAGACATAATGGGATTCAAACAGTGGAAGAAATTATAACAATGAGGTGAAGCCAGTTTCCACTAGAAGCATTCTGGGTGGGGAGGGGAAAGGCAGTTGTAATATAGGGGCTTTTTCAGGACTTGGGGATTGTCCTGAGTGATGTTGTGGTGATGGATATAGGCCATTTTACATCAGCGTATACCATGCATAACTGTGTGGGAGAGAGTGTGGTCTACGATGTGAATGAACTGTGGTCTATGCTTAGTGGCAAAGCCCCAGGATGTGTATATCCATTGCAAGTGATGTGCCACACTAATGAAATATGTTTATGTGAGATGTTGTGGAAGGTATGGGAGGTGGAGATCATGGGAATCCATGTAATTTTTGTGTAACATTTATGTAATCTAAGCATCTTTTAAAATATATATGAAAATAAATCATTTATGTATGCAAATGCACATATATGCATATATATCTATATATCATTTTACAAATATTGGTTTGCATTTTGAAAAATTTGGTTTTTATCCACAAT
>JAQZBX010106758.1:0-10719 GCA_029593785.1 Cabassous unicinctus
ACTAATGAAGCAATAGAGTCTGGGTTTATAATGATGGGTCAGGTTTCAAGTTGTGAAAATCAAAGTATATTAATTTCATTATAAAGTATTAACTTCTGTACATCTAGTGGTCATATACCAATTGCAAGGAAATACGTTAGTGAGGGCACTCTAAAGAGAAATGACTCACAATTTATTTATTTAATGTAGCCAAAAAGATAATGTTAGTTCACTGTATAAATGGCTTGACAGGTATGATAATGAAGATAGAATTTGAGACAGGTCTAGTGCTGGAAGGCATAAGAGGTCTCGGTAACTCATAAAGTGAAAAAGGAAACTCAGAAAAGTATTAAGACCTTGGGGGAACTCAGGCGCACCTGTGATAGGGAAAAGGGACACACTGCTTGAGGTCTGTGTGCATGGAATGCAAATTTCACTTAGCTCAGGATTTTCCTTAGAAATTTCTGTGAGTCCCGCTCTTTTCTCTTCTCCTTTTACCACTAATATTTCTGGTGATCAGATTTGATCACATAGTATGTAATACCAGAAAAATACAGAATCTCTAGCACATTCATTTAAGATCTAGAATAGGAAGGTAATCTTAAGTCACTAAATGTCACTATCTACTTTTGTTGCTGTTAAAAGAAATGAAATAAAGCAAAATAGAATTCCTATGACTAAGAGATTTAAAATGGAGTCGAGAGGTTACTCTGGAAGTTATTCTAATGCAGGTCTCAGCAAGACATCTAAAACTGCCAAAGAATGCAAAGCCTCAAGCACCTATATTCCTCAAAACCTCAAGGATATCTGGGACATAAAACAAAGCATGTGATAAAGAGATCAGTTACTATCTAAACTGAAGTACAATTAGAGTACTCCAAATATCTACCAACCGCAATCAATTTGTCTAAACTTCTTTTCCTTTAAAAACACTTGCCTGTAAATGCCAAGATGGGGCATGGTTTAGGCTTCTACCTGAATCTGTGCTTCCAAAATTGCAATTTTAAGACCCCAATTAAATATTTTTGTTGCCTTGTAGCTTAGTTTGTTATTTCTCAGTTGAAAGTGTGTTTTCACCATTCCTTCAGAGAATGGGAATTTCCCAACTCTTGGTCTTAGCTGCCCAGACCAAGGCAGATTTCATAGACACTGTGCACTCGACAGAGCTTAGATAGAATAGAAATGATTCATTTAGTAGATGCGAAGAGCAGCTAAAGACAAGAGATTCAGAAAAGGGAAGGATTCCATAGAATCATCAGTGTCTGAAAATTAGCCTTTAGAACAAGGAAAGGGTAATGAGAGAACTCAAGGAAAAAGAATTTTCCACAAAATGCCAAGAATTAAATACTAGATGAGGGGAGAAGTCAGACCCTAAATATCTCCAGGTGGAAAAGAGAGGAACTTTGGGAGAAACCATAGAGCACTAACATTTTTCTGACACAAAAGTTACCTTTTGGCTCTGATCTTATTATCGTATAAGAAGTCATCCTAGTCAGCCTATATTTCTTAGCCTAATTATAAAAAGTGCCAAAATTAAGTTTTCCTATTTGCCAACATAAAAAGGGATGACAAATAGGATATCCCAGATGAAGTTTAAAGGTAATTTTGGTCCAAAATCTGTCTTCATCCTGTCATTCTTGGTCACCAAATACTTTGAGAAAATACTCAAATTCTGAAAAGAGGCAAATTAAGACTTCTTTCTTGTAATCCAGACCCAATCACAGATTATTCTCTTCATTAAATCTGCCTTTGTAATTCAATATACTGGGCAAAGAATACCATGAAGCAAGCGATTTTCAACTATATTCTAGCAGAAGGGAAGCTAGATCAGCTGGTGGAGCTGGTGGAGCTGGTAGAGCTGGGCAATAAAAGAGACTTTTCCCTGAAGTCATAGCCTGATTCCAAAGTTTAATTTCATTAACTAGAAGTGTTGGTGTGTGAACCTTAGGGGATTTTCACAGATGCAGGATGTGGAACGTTAGGATTGAAACTAAAACTGTCTATCCTGGAGTCTGATGTGACTTGAAATTAGATAACCTTGGAAGTATGCTGCTGTTGGACATGTAGTGGTGGGATATCTCATTTGGAAATATTCCAGCAAGGGGTATAATGACAAATATTATACCACACTTATTTTTTCAAAATTCACATGACCTGTATCTTTAAACACATCTGGACTGATTTTTTTTACTAAAAGAGTTTTAAAAGATCAGAAACACATACTTATGATGCAACTATACAATTTACATCTGGTGTGTCTTTGAACCGCCTCCTATAAAATTGTGCTTCAAAAACCATTGCACCAACCAGGTTCCTGTTTCAGGTTAAAGAATCTTCTCATGAGAGGCAGCATCATCTCTAAGAATGACCTGTTGCAGTATGAAAATTTTTTATAAGATTATTCTAAAACAGAGTCACCACTCTTCACTCAATTATGATAGGAAGAATTGTCATAATATATATATATATATATATATATATTGAGGTGCCAAAGCCAGGGAATGAACTGGAACCTTGTATGTGGGAAACAGGCACTCAACCACTTAAGCTACAACTGCTCCCCATAACATTTTTTTGATGACACATTTATTAGTGCACACAGAAGACCTTGAGTCAGTGCCTTCAATTACTTAAAAGAGTCTATGGAAAATTCATTCAAAAATCAAAAATATTTATTTACTACCTATAATATTTTAAGTATATTTTGGAGATATAAGATGAATAAGACTTAATTCTTGCCTTTCAGAAGCTCACAATAAAGTGAAGGAACTAAAGTGGCTTTATATAGTTTCACCCTCCAAAAGTGAGTTTTGTTTCTTTTTACATTCATTACTTAAAATCCATCTCTTTAATTTGGCCAGTCTTTCCAAACCTAGAGATAGTTTTTTTTTTTTTTTTTTAAACAAATCAATTTTACTGAATACCTATTAATAAAGCATAAATTCATCCAAAGTGTAAAATCAATAGTGTAATTGATTATCACATATTTGTGCATTTATCACTTCAATAATTCTTAGAGCAATTTCATTATTCCAATAATAATAATACTAAAAAACAAAAACAAACCAACCAAACAAACAAAACTTGTCACCTCTGAATCTCTCTATGCTTCCCCTGCCATACATAGCTGTTATTTTGATTCCTTCCCTCTAGTTTATTTGTATTTATATTTTGTAAAAAAAGACATATTTGCAATATCGCACATATCTGTATTTTACATGAGGTTTCACTATATTATACAGTCCCATGTTACATTTTTTACATTTCCTTCTGGTAATATACATGTCCATAGACTTTCTCTTTTAACCACTGTCATACTCATAAAATGCCTCTGCTAGTCACAAACACCATGATGTCCTCTCATTTCCATTCATTTCCGAAGATTTATAACTTTTTAAACCAATTCTGTACAAATTAGCTATAAGGTTTCCATCCACTACCCTCATTTGATTTTCTCTTGACCTATATTCTAATTATTATTTCCATGAGTTTATGCAATAAATTTAGTTGTTCGTAATAATGCAATCATACAGTATTTGTTCTTTTGTGTCTGGCTTGCTTCACTCAACATAATGTCCTCAACATTCATCCATGTTTCATATGCTTCACAACTTCATTTCTTCTTACTGTTGCATAATATTCTATTGTGTATATACACCCCGATTTTTCAATCCATTCATCAATTGATAGACCCCTGCATTGTTTTCAACTTTTGACAATCATGAATAATGCTGCTATGAACACCAGTGTGCATATGTATGTTCGTGTCTCTGCTATCAGTTCTTCTGTGTATATACCTAGTAATGGTATTGCTAGGTCACATGGCAAGCCTATAGTCAATTTCCTGACCAACTGCCCAACAGTCCTCCATAGTGGCTTTACCATTATACATTCCCACCAACAGTGAATAAGCATTCCAATCTTTTCACATTCTCTCCAACATTTACATTTAATAACGGACCAGTCTAATAGGAGTCTAATAGGAGTGAAATAATATCTCATTGCAGTTTTGATTTGCATTCCCTAATCACCAGTGACGCAGAAAATTTTGTCACGTGTTTCTTCATCATTTGTATTTCTTCTTTGGACATTTGTCTTGTCAAGTCTTTTGCCCATTTCTTAATTGGGTAGCTTGTCTTTTTATTGTTGAGTTGTATGATCTCTTTGTATATCATGTTTTTTAAGACGTTATCGGATATGTGATTGCCAAATATTTTATCCCGTTGAGTCAGCTGTCTTATCACCCTGTTGAAAAAGTTCTTTAAGGTGCAAAAGAGTTTAATTTTGAGGAGGTTCACCATTTGTCTATTTTATCTTTTATTGCTCATGCGTGGGTGTAAGATTTAATAAACTACTGCCAACCACAAGATCTTGAAGATATTTTCCTACATTTGATTCTAGGAGTTTTATGGTGGTTGCTTTTATATTTAGGTCCTTGATCCATTTTGAGTTAACTTTTCTATTATATGTGAGATAGGGGTCTTCTTTTTTTCTTTTGGATATACCTATCCAGTTCTCCCAACACAATTTGTTGAATAGACTGTCCTGGCCCAGCTTGGAGGGCTTGACAGCCTTCTCAAAAATCACTTGACTATAGATGTGAGGGTCTATTTCTGACTTCTCATTTTGATTCCAATGGTCAATGTGTCTGTCTTTATGTCAGTACCATGCTGTTTTTTTTACCACTGTAGCTAAGTAATATGCTTTAAAGTCCAGAAGTGAGAGTACTCCAACTTCATTCTTCTTTTTTAAAATCTTTTTGGTTATTCAGGGCCTCTTACCCTTCTAAATAAATTAGATAATTGATTTTTAAATTTTTACAAAAAAGACTGCTGGGATTTTTATTAGCATTATGTGGAATCTGTAAATCGTTTGGGCAGATTTGATGTATGAACGATATCCAGTCTTCCATTCCATGAACATGAACTGCCCTTCCACTTATTTAAGTCTTCTTCAGTTGCTCTCAGCAATGTTTTGTAGTTTTCTGAAAACAGGTCCTCTATGTCCTCGGTAAAGTTTATTCTAAATATTTGATTGCTTTAGCTGCTATTATAAATTGAAATATTTTTCAGATTTCCTCCTCAAATTGCACATCAGTAGTGTATATAAATGCTTTTGATTTTTGCTTGTTAATCTGGTATCTGCCATTTAACTGACTTTGTCTATTAGTTCTGGTATCTTTGTTGTGGGTTGTTCAGGATATTCTAGATATAGGATCATATCCTCAGTGAATAGTGAAAGTTTTACCTCTTCCTTTCCTATTTGAGTGCCTTTTATTTCTTTATTTAGCCTAATTGCTATAGCTAGAAGCTCTAGTACAATATTAAATAGCAATGGGAACAGTGGGCATCCTTGTCTTGTCCCTGATCTCACCTGGAAAGCTTTCAGATTTTCATCATTGAGTACAATGCTCATTGTAGGTTTTACATATATGCACTTTACCATACTGAGAAAGCTTCTCTATATCCTTATCTTTTGGACTGTTTGCTATCAATAAAGGGTGCCGTATTTTGTCAAATGCCTTTTCTGTAATAATCGCGAGGATCATGTGATATTTCTTCTTTAATTTATCAATGTGGTTTATAACATTAATTGATTTTCTTGTTTTGAACCACCCTTTTATACCTTGGATAAAAGCCCCTTGATCATGGTATATAATACATTTTATGTGCTTTTTTATTCTGTTTGCAAGTTTTTTGTTGAAGACGTTGCATCTATATTCTTTAGAGGTATTGGTCTTGCTTTCTTTTCTTTATTTCTTTTTTTTTTTCTTTTATAATATCTTTATGTGGTTTTGGTACTACAGTGATGTTGACTTCATAGAAAGAATTTGGTACATTCTTTCCTGTTCAATATTTTGGCAGATCTTGAGCAAGATTGGTATTAGATCATCTTTGAAATGACTGGTAAAACTGTCCTGTGAAGCCCTCTGGTCCTGGATTTTCATCTTTGGGAAAATTTTGATGACCGTTTCAATCTCTTCACTTGTGATTGTTTTGTTGAGGTCTTCTAGTTCT
Organism: Cabassous unicinctus; assembly: GCA_029593785.1. Lineage (NCBI taxonomy): Eukaryota > Metazoa > Chordata > Mammalia > Cingulata > Chlamyphoridae > Cabassous > Cabassous unicinctus. The sequence continues at coordinate 5,997 of JAQZBX010106758.1, forward strand.
TCTATGGTCAGTGTAGTTGGTTCATGTGTTTCTAGGTATTTGTCCATCTCCTCTACATTGTCTAGTTTTTTGACATTCAGTTAACTACATCCTTTTATGATCACTTTTACTTCTGAAGAGTCAGTGGTAATGTCCCCCGTCTCATTTCTGATTTCATTTATTTGGGTATCACTCTTTTTTCTTTGACAGTCAAGCTAAGGGTTTGTCAATTTTGTTGATCTTCTCAAAGAACCAGCTTTTGGTTTTGTTGATTCTGTTGTTTTTATGTTCTTGATTTCATTTGTTTCCATTCAGATCTTTACTCTTTCTTCCCTTTGGCTTGGTTTAGTTTTATTTTGTTCTTCCCTTTTTTGTTTCTTCAGGTGTGCAGTTGGATCTTCAATTTTAGTTCTTACTTCTTTTTTAACATAAACATTGAGGCCTATAATTTTCCTTCTCAGCATGTCCTTGCATTGTCCATAGGTTTTTATTTATTTTAAAAATTATATATATATTTATTTCTAAAGAGATTTTTGATTACATAATTGTTATATAAAAAATATAAGGGGGAGGGGACAAGATGGCATCAGTTTAGGAGGGCACTCGCTGACTCGCTCCCTGCGGATGGCTGATTAAGGACAGTGTCCTGCCCAGGGTTCTGTGCTGGGGGCGCACAGAGGGAGAACCTTGGGGACATCACTCTGGAGGGAGCTGGATGGCGCCGATGTCTCAGGAGAGATTCATGAGTTTTCCCCCTGCCTGTGGTGGTTAACACAGACAGCTGAGCCCCACCCTCAGGGAAATAGTCTCATATGAGCTGCAACTCCCACTGGCAACCCAGTAAGAGCGAGCATTCTCCGAGAGTGGGAGGATTCTCGTGGAGGGTTGAGAGGGGTTTCATTTCTGTGGATTTGGCTGCCTGGAACCCCTTGAAGCTTTGGGGAACAAAATAGCTGGCCTGAAGTGTCACCAGGCTGAGGGAGTGGCAAATCTGCTGAGGAAGGTTGATTTAATTAGCTGCTCAGGGATTCGCCCCAACACCAGCCGACAACCAGGTGAGAGGGAACATTCTCCAAGAGTGGGAGGGATCTGAGAGAAGGTGGAGAGGGGTTTTCTTTCTGTGGATTTGGCTGTCTGTACCCCCTCATAGCTTTGGGGAGCAGAGAAGTCATCTTAAAACAGCGCCAGGCTGAAGGGAGAGGCAAATCTACTGAGGAAGCCTGATTTACCCAACAGCCCAGGTGATACTGAGGCTTGGCTCCAGGGGGGGTGGAGTCAGCAAATTATATTTTTCTGCACCAACAAGCATCAGAGCTTCAGCTCCCCTGGGGAGGCCAGGAAGTGGGAAGAGCTTAATTAGTTTCCATGAGCCGAATTAGGGTCCATTCAGTGAAGGGGGAGGTCTAGAAGAGCACTTCTTTTGCGTCTCTTATTATGCCAAAAAGAAAAAAAAAAAACAAAGAAAACAGTCACTTTAAAAAATAAAAAAAATAATTCTTCTTTTTAAATTTAGTTTAATAGCTAAAATCTGCCTCAAAACCTGCAGATAGAACCTTGCAGGGCAATTGCCTGATAAACACAAGCAGGCTGACAGGTTCCACAAGGGAACAGTCCTCTTCCTTAGATTTGTATGAAAGCTTGCTAGTGTGGTTGGTTAGTTTTTCTTTGTTTATTTGTTGTATCTTGCTTTTCTTTCCTTTTTGTTATCCCCCTTCTTTTTTCTTTCTTTCTTTTTATTTATTTTAAATTAAGTGCTGCTAGCTTCTCTCTTCTTTGCTGTGCTTCTTATTCAGTGATTTCCCATTCTCTGTCTATAGTGATTTTGTCTCCCAACGCTATCTCTTTTCCTTCCTTCATCTTTCTGCCTTCTGCTTTCTGTTGTGGTTCTTACATGCCACATTTTTTCATTAGCCTACAACTTCAAGGGTGTCAATTTCTATTCTATCTATTCTGCTTTCTTCATTTTTTATTAATATGAATTTTTTCCTTTCAGCCCTTTCTTTACTCTTTCTCTCTCTCCTCATCATTCTAGCCTTCTAAATCATTATATATATTTTCCTCTATTTGGTTTCCCAGGCCATTGTAAGTACTCCATTTTTTTCCCTATTACTCTGTGCAGCTTACATGAGTTAAATATTCATTTTACTAAGTCTTATACAGCCCCTCTTCTAACATTTTTCACTATTACTGTGATACTTCTTCTTTTCTCACACCTTTCAAAACCTCTGGCCCTAATCTTTTGCCATCGAGGAAACATGGAAAGAAGCAAGAAAATAAAATAAGAAGAAAATGTGTCAAAGAGGAAACCTAACACACACACAGAACCAGCAGCTAAATAAAACTCTAGAGCAGAGAGAGAAGCTAATCAAATGAATAAATCCATCAAGGTAAAATGATGACTAGAGGGCAACAGAAAATTAGAAACCACACTGAGAAACAGGAAGGCATGGGCCAGTCCAATGAACAAACTGAAAACCAGGAAGAGATGCAGAACATCGAACAACTAATCAAAGTTTTCCAAACAAATATCATAGACCAACTTAATGAAGTGAAGGAAGAGATTAAGGATATTAAAAAGACACTGGGAGAACATACTGAAGAAATTGTAAACATACATAAAAAGATAACAGATATGATGGTGATCAATTGCACAATGCGAGAAATAAAAAGGACTCTGGATTTATAACAGCAGATTTGTACAGGCAGAAGAAAGAATTAGTGATGTGGAAGACAATATATCTGAAATCAAACAGATAGTAGAACAGATAGATAAAAAGATAGAAAAATTCCAGCAGGGACACAGGGATTTAACCAAGAACACAAAACGCACAAACATACGCATTATAAGCATCCCAGAAGGAGAAGAGAAGGGAAAAGGAACAGAAGGAGTGTTGAAGGAAATAATGGCTGAAAACCTCCCAAGCCTTTTGAGAGAGATGGATGTACAAGTCCAGGAAGCACAGCACACCCCAAAAAGTATAAATCCCAACAGGACAACTCCAAGACATATACTTGTCAAAATATCCAATGCTCAAGACAAAGAGAAAATACTCAAGGCAGCAAGAGAAAAGAGAACCATCGCATACAAGGGAAGAACAATAAGATTAAGTGCTGATTTCTCATCCAAAACCATGGAGGCATGAAGACAGTGGTATGATGTAGTCAAAGTACTAAAAGAAAAAAATTCCTGCCATGAATTCTCTATCCAGTAAAACTGGAATTCAAAAATGATGGAGAGTTCAAAATATTCACAGATAAACCGAAATTAAGAGAGTATGTTAATAAGAAACCAGCACTTCAAGAAATACTAAAGGAAGTTCTACAAGTTTAAAGGAAAAAAACAGGGAGAGAGAGTTGGAGGAGAGTTTAAAGGCAACTAAAACAACAAAAACATAAACAGAAGCAATATATGACATACATTAACCCAAAGAAAATATGGCTGAAGTAAGAAATTCATTGCGAGTTATAACACTGAATGTTAATGAATTAAATTCACTATTCAAGAGACACCAATTGGCAGAATAGATAAGGAAATATGATCCATCTATATGCTCTCTACAAGAAACCGACATTCTACCCAGGAATTCAAGACGGCTGAAAGTGAATGGCTGGAAAACATTTTTACACAGAAACAATAGCCGAAAAAAGGGCAGGAGTAGCTATATTAATATCAGACAAAATAGATTTTAAAAGCAAAACTATTGCAAGAGACAATGGTGGACACTATATATTAGTAAAAGGGGTAATTTCTCAAGAAGAGAGAACAATCATAAACATTTATGCACCTAATCTGGGTGCCTAAAAATACATAAGGAAAACCCTGGAAAAAGTAAGTGGAGAAATAAATGCTTCTACAATTATACTGGGGGACTTTAATACACGATTATCACCATTAGACAGAATATCTAGAGACAGAGAATCAATAAAGAAACAAAGATGCTGAACAATACATTAGAGGACCTGGACCTAATAGAAATATACAGAACACTACACCCAAATATAGCAGGATTTACATTCTTCTCGAGTGCACATGAAATATACTCCAAAATAGACCACATGCTAGGCCACAGAATTAATGAATGTATTTAAAAAGATTGAGATTATACAAAGTAATATCTCTGACCAAAATGGAATGGAATTGGAAATCACTGAGGGCCGGAGAAAAAGATTAGGCGCAAAGATATGGAAGTTAAACAACACACTCTTAGAGAAACAGTGGGTCTAGAAGGAAATCTCAAAAGAAAAAAGTAACTACCTTGAAACTAATGAAAATGACAACACAACATATCAAAACATATGGGATGCAGCCAAAGCTGTCCTGAGAGGGATGTTCATAGCCATAAAAAACATACATTAAAAAAGAAGAAAGAGCTAAAATTGAAGATCTAACTGCACAATTGGAGGCATTGGAAAAACAACAACAAACTAAACCTAAAGGAAGTGGAAAGAAGGAAATAACAAATATTCGAGCAGAACTAAATGATATAGAGAATAAGAAAGCACTAGGAAAAATAAACAAAACTAAAAGGTGGTTCTTCGAGAATATCAATAAAATTGACAAACCCTTAGCCAGACTAACAAAGAAAAAGACAGAACAGATGCAAATAAACAAAATAAAGAATGAGCAAGGGGATATCACTACTGACCCCACAGAAATAAAGATTATCATAAAAGAGGATACTTTGAAAAATTATATGCCAACAAGAACGATAATTAAGAGGAAGTGGACAAATTTCTAGAAACT
>JAQZBX010106759.1:0-10719 GCA_029593785.1 Cabassous unicinctus
GACCCAGGTCCAAATCCTCTAAACTAGATGAGCCTCAGTTTACCAACCAGTCAAACAGGGGAAATGACACTCACTTCACTGGGTTGTTGTAGACACAAATGAAAGAGTGGCAAAAAAGTGCTTTGTAAATGAAAGCAGGTAAATTATTCTACAATGGTACCTCCATAGGCTGCAGCTGTAGTGAGCTGTTCTCTGAATTCATTCTTCTTTGTGTACCACAGGGCCTTTGTACATGCTATCCCCTCTGCTTAAGGTATCCTTCATTTTCTCCTCCTAATTTCTGTGTAAACTTCAAGACTTAGTTCAAGGGTTCTCCACTTCTCAGTGACCTTTCTTAATATACCTTCTACCCCAGACTGAATTAGGTACCCTCCAAGTACTTGACCTTATCTCTGTCTGAACACTTATTATTCAGCACAGCTGTTTTCTGCTCAAACGTTTGCCTTCTCCAATAGACCATGAGTTCCTTGAGTGATGTGACCATGACTTACTCATCTTGATATCCTTACCCCCTACTAGGCATACAGCCAGCATTTCTAGTACCCCTCAAGTTTTCTCTCCTATGCCTATGTGGAGCTGACAGGAAAGCTAAATAAAAAGAATGTACATGTTGAGGTGGGGGTGAGAACTGGGGACCACATGTCCTTAGCCAATCTGAGCCTACTCCAGCCAATTCTGATTTTTCAAAGAATCTAGAAGTTTGGGTTATTTTTAATGTGAAATGTATAGGCAAATTCACATACACACATACCTCTGGAGGCTACATTTGGTCCCTAGGTCACTTCTGTCCAAGATCAATAGATTTCAAACTTGTTTTATCCTTCATAACCCACCCCCGTTTTTGGAAACTGAATCTTCCCTGCTTACCTACAACTCTAATACAGTAATGACAATGATAATAAAAATAAATGTAAGTAACATTTTTGAGTGATTATGATGTGCAGGCCCTTTTCATAGTGCTTTACACGTATTAACTCATTTAATCTCCACAGCAATCCTGTGAGATGGGTACTATGATTATTATTCCCATTTTACAGAGAGATAAACTGAGGCAAAGAAATGGGTTAGTTAACATATTCAAGGTCACGCAGCTCGCAAATAGCAAAGACTACATTTGAACCCAAGGAATAGGACTTCCGAGCCCATCCTTCTACTCACTGTATCATGTGAAACAAACAAAGCTGAACTGTTGAATGGCAAGTGGGGGTTCGGGCCCCCTTCTTCCCAGCAATGGCCCCGGTCTAGGTTGTCCTCAGAGTTTGTGAAATCTCAGAGATGGGGAGGGGAGCCTAGAAGACCAAGTCAAGCTTATCCTGTGGTCTTCAGTGCGAAGGAGGGTCCCTTCTGCCTGGTGAGTTTTGAAAGCAAGTGGCTTTCTGTTCCCCAATGCCATTCCTTGGGTCTGGGGCCAGTAGCATTTGTGGAGAGTGAGACCCCTTTCCCTCTCTGGGCTGCTCCTCCACTTGCAAACTGCAGTGACTAAATTACAGTCTCAAAGAACCTTCTCCAGGGTTCATGCTGTGATTGGGAGATGGGAAGGTCTGTCCCTTTTCTAAGCCTAGATTTAAATCACCCACAGACTGCTGCACAGGGGCAAGCACAGCCTGGCACCCCACCCATCCCCACCCCTTCGGCCAAGGGTCAGCCCACGCAGGCCTGGGCCTGGCCACGCTGCCCAGAAGCCTCAGCTCCGAGCCTTTTCTCTCACCAGCGGGAAGCTCAGCAAGACCAAGGAGAAAGTGAGCCCTTACTGGCCTTGCATCCCGCCGCTGCTACCAGAGCGGGACACGCCGTTCGCTGGTCTGTGTTGGAGTTTCCTAGAGACCCATCTATGAACTCTGGAGACACACGTTACCAGGGCTGGCTACAACTTGTCAGGGATCCTGTTACTCCCGAATCCAGTTCCAAAAACAATACCAGGCCTGATATATTAGCCCTGATTAAATTGGCCCACAACATACTTTTCACTTAATTCACCTATTTTTCTTCTTGCCTCTCCCTCCCTCGGCTCTACCCCTCAAAGCTCAATTTGGAAATGCCCCTGCATTTGATCCGAAGATAGGTCCCCTGCCAGGAGGTGCACCCATGAAGCCCTGCCAGCAAAGAGCAAAAAAAATCCACGGAATCACCTGCCTTTTGTATATTTTCACACTGAAGCCTCGAAGAGGGGAGATGCTTAAAGAGCAAACGCAAGAGGAATAAATAGGCCCTTCCAGAAAGGCCAAATACACACTTGGCTCCATCACATTTTCCAATTTCCTTTTGTATATTTTTCCTGACATCTTTGCATAGGGTAATTCTGATGAGGTTTGCACCCGTCAAAACGGAAAGGCTTTTAAAACTAACAGCCGATGGGATTTCACACTGGGGCGCTATTTAATCTTCAGTCAAAGACCCATTGAACGTGTAGATGAACTTCAGATCGACAACTGGATTCCTGTGTCAGTTTTCTCCCGGTAACTGAGCGCGTGCATTCCACCTTGGGCCAAGTTGCGAGCCTTATCACCTTCTCCTGGTTGTGAGCTTAGGTAAGTTTTTCTCTTATTTTGGAGAGGGGTCAGTTCATGGAAGCATTCACCCCCTCGTCTGGTCTCCCGGCAATGAAGGGGGCATCCGGGAGCCAGACAAGGTTGTCATACCTCAGTAAAAAAAAAAAAAATCAGTGGCTTGAAAGAAAACTCTCAAGGGTGGGGGAAGAAGAAACCACAGAGATACACCAGTTTTCAGGTGCTGGGCTAACCCACTGTGCCCTCCTGTGCCCTTTTTACTGGGCACAATATTTCGTAAAGAACATGTGAACATTTTAATGTCAAGAGAAGAATTAGTGTCTCAGAAAAGCCTCAAGTCTGATCACATGTAATTGTTTTATAGACACTGGCACAGGTTCAGGGAAGAATGGGTTTTTAATACCAAATCTTTCCATTTCTCTTTGTTTCCGAGTGATTTGTGGACTCTATGAATGGCAGGTTTCTGGCAGATCCACAATCCAGATTTCCCCTTTGTTTTCTCACGCTCGTGGAGTTCAGGGTTTCTCTTTTTTTCCCCCGTGTCACAAATATTGCTAAATGAGGTGGGGGGGCTACAGCGCCTCTGGAGACACATCGTTTGGTTAAACCGCACATAAATTTAACCTCTCTCTAAAGAAACATTAACGACTCCAGTACACGTATACATACGTGCTTGCACAGATCGAGAAGCTTTTTCTTTATCCTTTTAAACCACACACAAAAAATACCCCATCTGCAACTGCCTGCCCCAACTTCATCTTCACGGCAAAAGCAATTCCCAGGCAAAAGAATGCAGGGGGCCTTGGACTGTGCGGAGCACACCTACCAAAGGCCAGCCAGGTCATGGCCCCGGGGCGGAGAACAGCCTCAGGGCCATCAGGACTGTGAGGATAAGGCTCGTCCACCACGTGGTTTCCTCTAAGCTTGGATGAACCCCCTCATTCCAGAGCAGAAGGAAGTAGAAAAGAACAGAATTCAGAGACCAGGGCTGGCAGACTTAGGTTTTAGGATGCAGAGGCCAAGGTCCTCTTTTAAATGGTTTCTGAAAAATCCCTCTGGCTGCAAAATGGAGGGCAGACCACAAAGAGACTAGTGCAGGGAAGTTTGTAATAGTACAAGTGAGTAATAATGGTGCTAACCCCTAGGGTCACGTGAATGTAATCTTATTTGGAAACAGGGTCTTTGAAGAGGTTATTAGTTAAGATGAGGCCAAACTGGATTGGGGTGGGTCCTAATGCAACAGGACTGGTGTCCTCTTAAGAAGGGGAAAACTATACATAGACAGAAAAACACAGGGGACCATGCCACGGATGGCTGGCAAGTCACCACCAGAAGCCAGGAGATGGGATGGAACAGATTCCTCCCCACAGCCTTCAGAGGGAACGTGGTCCTGCCGATGCTCTTTGACTTTGGACTTCTGGCCTCCACAGCTGTGAGACAGTAAACTGCTGTTGTTTGAAGCCACCCAGTTTGTGGCACTTTGTTACAGCAGCCCTAGGAAAGTAAGAAACTAGGACAAGAGAGTGAAAGGGGAGGAGAGGGGAGAAGAGGGAACCTGATGGAGAGCCTTATCAAATGGAACCTTGCGCAGTTATCTCCAATGCAAAGTGGTCCATTTGGATGTGAACATCCTGACACGGTCATGCCAATATCAAAATTGTTGTATCAAGATGTACAGTACTCTTTAAAAAGGATTTCCAGGATTGAGTGCAGTCATCATCTTACCCCCGATCCTTTACCCTCTCTGAGCCCCTCTACATTTTTTGTCTCAGGCCTGAGCTTCTCCCCACACCTAAGCTTCACCCCATCCTTTCTGTGACTGCACATCTTTCATCAACCCCTCCCCGACTCCCCGCCACATGCTAAGGCATCCCATCTTGCTAGGTAGTAATGCACATTGACAATTTACTGGTTTGATGGCTAGGTCACGTCAAAATGACCCTGTGTCAAAACCACTGGGACAAACCATCAGTCATCCCAGACTGAACTTCAAATAAAGTGAAAGCCCTTTGGTTTCTGCAGACTAACCCTCAAAAGGGAGAGATGGCAAGACAGTAGCAGTACCCTACAGAAGACCGTCTTCAGAATCTTGACCTAAACCCAGCTTCCCTGGGCAGTCCAAGGCCATGCACATCTAGCGAAAGCAGCAGGGGCAGGTGAGATGCTGCCAAGAGGTGTGAGAGGAGGCAGCACCTACCCCACCACTCCAGGGCTGCCTGCCCTACACAGGAAATGGTCCCCATGGGGTATCCTTGAAACTCCTTCAGCCAGACCTTCCTTCTCATTAGCACTGAGTGAGCTAAAGAGCCCTTGCCTCCTCATGAGGGCCCATATGGCTGGACCCTGCTGCTAACTGCTTGTAAAAAAGATAAGTGAAATTGTCTGTCCCTCTCTTTTTCACAGATAAGCCCTGCAGTTTACACTCCACCCAGCTCAAGATTTTATTCCCAAATCTAAAGGTGTTGGCGTGGGTGGAGAGTGGACAGGGTAGAAACTCAAGTTTCCTTCTCACATTTTATAGACCCAGATGCATCCAGTGGCCTTAATTAATTTCATAAGAGCTCTGGCCTGCATACTTCCCTGGTGCTAGGAGCTACAACACTGGCCTTCCACTTCAAGTGGAGGTGGGTTTGGACATTTCTGAAGGGTTGGGGAAAAAGTTATTATTCTAAGCCGTGAGCCTTGAACGTGGTAAAGGGATTGGTTGAAGTCTGTGTGGTGATAACCTCTCCCAAGGGGTGACTCTTGGGCATGATAAATGGCAGGCCCTGACTGTGTCCAGAACACCGGAGCCTGGGAATGCATGGGGCTTACTGCCTGCTCATTCTCACTGTTTGCATCTGGCTGCGTAACTTCAGATTCAGCAAGAACTACCACCTGGCTCTCTTCTCTCCAGTCCAATTGGCCTTTTAGTTCCTCAAAACTCCCTCCCACCCCAGAAGCTTTGCCCACATTGTGCCCTCAGTCACCCCGCAAGCTCTCGGCTTGGTTAACATTTCCTCCCAATTTCAGCTCCAGTGCTCCTGCCCCCGGGAAGCTTCCCTGGCAGTGCAAATGCCGCTCCCGTGGGCCCTCGCTTTGGGATGGCTGTCACTTGCATCACTCATTACAGTTGTGATTTCCACTTATTGTGTCTCTCTTCAAATTACAGCTGTCTCCCCCACTAGACCATAAGCTCTCTAAGGGCAGGGAACCTGTGTGTTTTTACTCCAGGGCGCTTACTACAGAGCCTGGCACCAAGCTGGCACCTGATAAATGTCTTTGGAGGAAGTGAGAGGTCAGAAGTTCTCCAGATGGAAAGCAAGGTCCAGGAACTCCCAGTCCCAGACAGTGGGGTACAGTGAAAGAGAGGGGCCCTCAGGACCAGCTGACCTGGGCTCAAGTCCCCACCCTGACAGGTAGACAATGTAGACGCCACATCTGAGAACAGATTCTTGGCACTCCCAGAGACAGCTGGTACAGCAAGTTCCAAGGACCTAGAGCACCACAGGCCAACGTTCAGCACCGGTGGTCTGAAGCCTAGCGGGATCTTTCGGAAAGATGCTCTTAGGGAAGAAGTCTGGGTTAGAGGAGTAGAGGAAGAAGAAGGGCATGGGCCAAGGAGGGTTTGGCTCTATTTTAAGAAATAACAATGTGAGCTTCAACTAAGAGATACCTGGAGGCATCCTCAACCATAAGGGCTCTGAGGGATGGCTAGCCCAGTGGCCAAAGACCTTGCCTGAGGCTCTCAATGGAGGGAAGATGCCTGGCGACCACCCCAGTGAGTCACCTCCAACCTCTCATGGCCCACTCTAGCTAGTCTGAAATAGACCCAGGGACACGTTGTCTGTCTTGTTCGCCACTCTGTTCCCATCACCACGAATGGTGCCTGGCACAGATAGGTGCTCCATAAATACCAGCTGAGTGAAAGCAGAAATACCTACCTAGCATCCTCATACTCATGCTATTTCAGGCCTCTGTGGCAGACAGACCTTAAGGCAACCTCCGATAATTTCCCGTGTCCTAGTGTCCAGTTCTTTGTGGAATCCCCTCCCCTTGAATCAGGGTGGAGTCTGTGGCTTGCTTCTAACCAACAGAATATGGCAAAGGTGATGGGCTATCGCTCCTGTGATTATGCTAGTTAAATAAGACTCCATCTTACTGGACTAGACAGAGATTCTCTGTGCTGGGTTGAAGTAAGCAGTTGTGTTGAGAAAGCCGCATGGCAAGAAACTGAGGGCAGCTTCTAGGAGCTATAGGGGGCCTCTAGGAGCTGAGGCCTCCAGCCAACAGCAAAAAAAGAAAAAAAAAAAGTGGGCCCTCAGTCATATGGCCACAAAGAAATGAATTCTGCCAACAACCTGAATGAGCGTGGAAGCAGATTCTTCCCCAATCAAGTCTCCAGATGAGAATGCAGCCCAGCTGACACTAATTGCAGCCTTGTGAGACCCTGAGCAGAGGACCAAGCTAAGTCATGCCCTGTGACATAGTAAATATACATTGTTGCTAGCCTCTAAGTTTGCAGCAGTTTGTTACTCAGCAGTAGAAAACAAATAGTGTTTGGGCCTTTGATCATTCTGTCCTCTCGTTCTAGAAGGCAGGGACTAAGGACTTTCATGAGACTAAGTTTAGGCACCACCTCCTCCAGGAAGTCTTCCATGTTTCACTATGCTCCCACCACAGGTGTCCTTCCTACCCGCTCCTACAAAGCTCCCTATGTTTGCTCTGTAGCAACACTTTGATGCTACACTGTCATTTTCTGTTTCTATCTGCTTTTCACTCACTAGGCTCTAAGCTCCTCCAGGGCAGGGCCCTGACAGTCTTTCTCCTTAGCTTTGGCAGATGATTGGGGGGGGGGGGCGGTGTCTACAGTAGGCCAGGCAGTGTGCTAGCTGCTGGGATACAAAGGCAAACAACAGTAACAGCATAAAGGTCCAGTTCTTATTCTCGTGGAACTTCTGTTCTAATGACAGAGAGACACATCAATCCCAGCATCACCCGCCCCCCACCCTGGAGCATTATGATTATGGATAAATGCTAGGAAGGTGCTATAGGGACCTTCAAGGGGCGATGGGAGCTAGGGAGGGAGGTCAGGGAAGGCTCCCTGAGAAATGGGTATGTAGGATGATACAGGAAGGATGAGTAGGAATTTAACAGGCAGAAGCCAGGCAAAGAATGTACTAGACAGAGGGAACATTTGTGCAAAGGCCCTGCAGGGGAAGGATGCATGGCAAGTTTGAACAACTGAAAGAAGGTCAGTAGGGTTGCAGTAGAGAGAAGGTGAAGGCGTGAGGGGGTAGACGAGGTGGTGAGGGAAAGCGGGTCCAGGGCATGGACGGCACTGTGGGCTGTATTGAAAGTTTGGCCTTCATCTATTGGGAATGCAGTGAAGGGTTCCAAACTCAGGTGTGAACTGAGAAATGATCATGCAGGGAAGTGGATTGTGGGTTGTAGAGCAAGGGTTTGAGCTACGTGACAGGAGGAATAGGGCAGGAATGGCTGGGGGCAGACCAGTTAGGAAGCTATTGCAATAGTCCAGGTGAGAACAAATGTAGCTTACTTTAGATTGGGGGGTCAGCACACTTTTTCTGTAAAGTGTCAGAGAGCATTTTTGGTTTTGTGGACCATACTGTCTGTCACTACTACAAAACTCTGCCGTTGTCATAGGGAAGCAGTCATGGATGATACATGAACGAATAAGCATAGTTGTGTCCCAATAAAACTTTATTTGCTAAAATAGGAAGCAGGCTGAATTCAGCCCAGGGGCCATAGTTTTTGGACACCAGGTTTAGGTGATGGGGGTGCAGATAAAAAGAAGGGGAGAAAATGTTCAGGTTATCACCATATCTAGCTCAGACTTGGGCCTGGCCAGGTGCTCAGTACTGCTAAACTCGTGAACTGAACTCATTCTGGGCTAACAGGTCATTTTGGTCCAGGAGAAACAAGAGAGTTTGATGGATGGTTTCAAATGGCCCTTTCAGCTGTAGCATTCTGGTGTGTCTGCTGACGGGGAGGAATGACATTTACGTGTCCATGTTCAGTGTGGCTTATTACGAAGTACGTGCCTGGGCCTGAAGGCTCGGTGGGGCTGGGGGAGGCACTGGTCTGTGCATAGTAGCTTCCTTTGTCTGGGCACACAGCACAATGCAGCCATTGCTCGGTGACGCCTCCAGATACTGGTGATAGTGGTGGTGACAGTGAGTGGCTGTCTGCCGGAAGGTCACTGCGGCTGGAGGAAAGGGCTCGACTCTGGAGTCTGGAATCCTGGATCTCCCACTTTTTAGCTGCCCAACCCCGGGCAAGATACAATTAAAGCGGAGCCTTTCCTTTCTCATTCGTTAAGAAGGAAAAAGCTGAATGTCTGGCACATTGTTGACCTTCACTGCATTTTAATTTTTCTCTTCCCTTGGGAGGCTCAGGAACCAGCCATCTCAGGCTCCAAGCCTGGTTGGCATTCCTTCATGGTGTGAATTTGGGCAAGTCACTTTATCTCCTTTCTTCTTCAGTTTTCACATCTATAGAATGGGAAGAATAGCAGCTGGGCCCCATACTCTCTTCTCTGAGCCCTGAGGAGGCTCATGTGAATGGACTGCATCCCCGGTTCCCTTGGCCTCTGATTTCCACCAGGTACAACAGGTAGGAGTAACAAGATCAGAGGGTAAGAGGCCCTTCTCCCTTGGCCACTGCTCTCACCTCGTTCTGGCAACAAACAGCTCCTTCTGCTTACTCCTTGAGCCTAGCTTCTCAGGCTTATGACTCCTTTGTATGTCTCCATCACTTAATGGCTCCATCCATATCTTTGCAAATATCCCCTTCATTAACCTCTTTTTAATTCCCTTTGAGAGTTCTGTTGGGTTTCCTACCAGGATCCTCACTGAGACATAATATGTATCTACTATCATTGTGTTCTGAGAGCCACGTTAATCAATATAAAGCACTTAGTTTTGGCACACGGCGAATCCTCAATAATGTCAACTACTGGCATTATTAGGATGGTGTATCTGTGTGGCAGAGACTGGCTAGTGGGGCCGCTTCATCTTGAGCACCAGCTAAACTACCTTCCTCAGACCCCTTTAGTTAGACTGTGACCATGTGACTGTCTTATAGCCAAGGGATGTGGGGGAGAGTGGGCACCCCACAGCTAGGACCCTAGAAGCCTGTCCCACCCAATCCTCTGTGCCATCTCCCTTTCTGTAGGCTAGACACCCACCTTGCAGGTGGAACTTGGAAGCCTCGTGGTGGAGACGGCAGAGTCTCCGTCAGCCTGGGTCCCTCAATGTACGGCACAGAGGAGAGGACTTAAACCTCCATTTTACAGATGATGAAACTGGGAAATTTAGCAACTTGTCAAGCAAGTGGCAGAGCCGAGATTTGAACCCAAGCAGTCTGGTCCCAGGGTCCACACTCCTAAGCACCACTCTACACTGTCTCTCTTCCAGAGTAGGAATGAGCTTAGAAGTCAGAGTTTCTTTTTTTCCTACCTGCTGGTCTGCCTAAGTTCTCCATGGCACAGCCAGGGTGGGGGTGGGGGTGGGGGATGCAGGGCGAGAGAACGAAGGAGATCAGCATCTGCAGTAGCTGTCTAGGCCACCTCTGTCCTGCTTTTTGGTCTTCTCTTGTCTCAGACCTGGTGGCCTGCTCTAGCCACCTGGAAAGGAGACTGGTGAAGAGGGGAGCTCCCTGTCTCCACAGAGACGGCAGCAAACTGGGGATTACCCACTGACATTACAGCTGGCAGCCTCTGGCTGCTGGCACCCTTTAAAAGAGAACACGCTGGCGATTTTCCAGCCAAATTCTCCCAATTAGGCAGTTAGAGAAACATTATCCACCCTGGGATAAAGTTGTAGAAGTGGAGGGGGAGGGCTGGAGGAAGCGGGCGTTACTTTCTCTGTTTGGGGTCTCCCAGCCCAGCATGCATATTTCCAGGGGACTACTGTGCTCAGGGGGAAGGGCTTGTTGGGGTCTGATGGGCTGCCTGGGGGCAAACAGGTGATCTGATCCACCTCAGCTGCTCAAACGCTCCTCCTTCTAACCTAGGAATAGGGACCATTCTCCAGAAATCCTAAAGCTTTCTCTAGTCTGGACTGAGAGGAATTAAGGGCAGAATTACATAAAGTCAGAGCCAGAAGGAAGCTTATTTTCCCCACCCAACTAGACCCAGTGTAGGTAACCAGGAAATCAAGGCCTACCAAGGCAAGCCCGAGACATGGAGGGGCCAGAATCCCTGACCATT
>JAQZBX010106760.1:0-10719 GCA_029593785.1 Cabassous unicinctus
CCCCCAGGTAATTTTTACTATGCATTCTAACTCAGTGAATTTGTTAGTTGGTAGGGGTCTAACTTGATTTTTCTACATGTGAATATCCAGATACAGATATCCCATTCCATTTGGAATTATTTTTGGAATTTGGGAACATGGTGTCAGATTAGGCAGATAAGGCTCAGCTCTCCCAAAAACCATGGAGAAAGAGCCAAAAGTTGCCTGATGGGCCTGCTTTAGGGTTAGCAGACCAGGACAGTGCTTCACAAATCCCAGGAATGTGAGGGACAGATAGACAAATAACGCAAAACAACAAACTGTGAGTTACTAAACCTCTCAGCTGCCAGGAAGTACTCCCCTCCCCCACCCCCAAGATATTAAACTGGAATAAAATTCTTAGCTTATTGCAGCTAAGAGGGGAGCAGTTGTCTACCTTCTTGTCAGCTGTTACAAGTGAAAAGGGAGGTGGTTTGGGGGGTATTTCTTTATTAAATTTAGCCAGCAAATCCCATTTTGAAACTCAACCCCAGGCAGACCAAAACAAAGGAAAACCAAGAGAGATGCACTTCCATGGACAGGTGCACCAATGAGCCCCATCTCCTGGATAATTAGGAAATTGCATAGGGAAAAAACAGCAAATGGATCTCTCTGTTCTCTAACTTCTGGAAGAAAATCTGTGCCCCATTGGTGACTCCTCACACAATTTTGGTAACTTAAGCCAGGTAATTTTAAAACTTAAGATAAGGTGAACCAAATATCAAAGATAGTGGAGAAAAAGTAATAACAATAATCAAGAGACAGAAATTGGTCATCAGAGTAAATTCACTGACATATTCAGATGCCTAGACATCAGGAAAACATTATAAGTCATATTAGGAAACAGGAATACATAGCCCAGCTAAAAGAATGAAACAAATAACCTGAAGAGATACAAGATTTAAGACAATTAATCAGTAATAATCAAGAAATCTCCTAAAAAATTTAAAGAACTGAAAGAAAATATGATTAAAGAAATAAATGATATTAAGAAGATACTGGGTGATCATAAAGAAAATTTGAAAGCCTTCAAAGAAAAGTAACAGAACTTATGGGAATGGATGGGATTAAAAATACATTAGAGGCACATGAAAGCAAATTTGAATTGTTCAAACACAGAATTAGTGATTTCAAATGCAGAACATCTTAACTGTAAAAGACAGAATGGAAAGAGAAAAGAATGGAAAAAATGGCACAGAGCCTCAGGGAATTGAATGACATTACAAAATGTGAAAAAAAATACAATAATGGTTTCCTAGAAGGAGAAGAAAATATGAAAGAAGAAAGAATATTTTAGGAAATAATGACTGAAAACTTACCAACCCTTATGTATTAGTCAGTGAAAAGGGTGCTGATGCAAAGTACCAGAAATCTGTTGGGTTTTATAAAGGGTATTTATTTGGGGTAGAAGCTTGCAGCTACCAGGCCATAATGAGTCCAACTCAAGTTATTATAAGAGACACCTTCTCACCCAAAGTCATTTGCCACATGTTGAGCGAGATGGCAGGAAATGTCCACAAGGGTTCAGCCTTCCTGTTTCTCTTATGGCTCCATGGTTTCAGCTTCTTCTGATATCAGCTATAGACTGTGATAAGTCTCATCTCTCCCCTGGGGCTTGTTTTTCTCTAGGCTCAGCTGAAACAGTAGACTATCAGGCTCATTTTCTTCCCTGGCCTCTGCTTTGTCTACAGAGCTTCTTCTTTGTGTATTTATTTCCTGGAGCTCCAACATCAGAACTCATTCTCTTTTTTGCCATGTTGCTTTCTCTGTGAGTCCCCAACCACCGCAGTGGTGGAAACTCAACATCCTACTGACATGGCAGAATCAAAGCCCTTATTTTAATTTAATCAAGTAAAACTGAAAGCTCTGAACTTAATACAATCAATAGGAGACATACCAAAAAGAACAGACCAGTTTAGAAACATAATCCAATATCTAATTATGGAATTCATAAACAATGCAAAACTGTTACACCTTATGAAAGACATTAATATTCATTTTCAAGAAGGACAACACAGCTCAAACAGAAAAATCCAAATAGATCTACACCAAAATATCACATAAATAGGAAAATTGATAAGATTAAGTGTTTACCTCTCATTAGAAACCACTGAGGAGAGAAGATGATGTATTTAAGGTAATTAAAGAGAGAAACTGCCAGCCAAGAATTCTGCATCCAGCAAAACTCTACTTCAAAATGAACGAGAGAATTCAGAGCATTGATGGCTTCAGGGCATGATTTGGAGAGAGCTGGGTAAAGAGGTAAATCAGTAAAGGGAAAACCCTGAATTTCTTCCCCTGGAGGCTGGACACTATTGGACAGCTAAGCCCCACTCTCAAGGCAAAGCCACTGCAAGCCCTGAGGCCTGACACCTGCTAGCCACCCAGCAGGAGGGAGCATTCTCCAAGAGTAGGAAGATTCTGGTGAAGGGTGGAGAGGGATTTCCTTTCTGTGGGTTTGGTTGCCTGTACCCACTTTGACCTTTGAGGAACATACCAGCTGGTTGGAGGTGTCACCAGGAAAAGGGAAGCGGCAAATCTGTTGAGGCAGCCTGATTTACCTAACTCCCTGGGAGAGAGAAACTTGGTGTGGAACGGGGCAGCGTAAGGCAATTGACTAGTCCCATGATGAAGTGAGGCAGGCAGTAAGAAGCACTTAATAAGCTGCCAAGAGCCTGGGAGGAGGGGTGGTCTGGAAGAGAGTTGAGAGTCATTTTTCAGTGGTGGATTCAGTGGCCAGGGTCCTACTTGGATTTCAAAAGGGTACATAACCTGACTTGGAGAGGGGAGAGGGGACCACTCACACAGTTGCAGTCTGTTGTGTCCTGGAGCCCTAAGAGAGAAAACAATAAGAATAGAAAGAGGGCAGTGACAGAGAGGCTCCTAATCAGCAGAGATCTATCCAACCACAGAGTCAAACCTGCCCAGGGGAAAGTGACTGGATAGCTAACTGATGCTTCTCTTGGGTCCCTTATTTTTCCTTAAAAAAAGGTTACTTTAAAAATGTTTTAACTTAATTTACTTGCCAAAACCCACTTCAAAACCTGCAGAGAGAATGCTACAGGATAATTGATTGATGACACCAGCAGCCTGAGAGGCTGCACAGAGGCCTAAGAAGGAACACTGGTTTCCTTAGTTTTTGTTTGACTGCTTCCTAGTGTGTTTTTTTTACTTTTTATTTTTTATTTTTCAGTTTGCTTTCTTGTTTTTCTTTCCTCTGTCTTCCCCCTCCCTTTTTTCTTCCTTTTTTTAAATTGGGTACTCTGGGCTTGTTTCTTGTTTGCTGTGCTTCCTCTTCCTTGATTTCCCCTTCTCTGTGTATACCAATTATGTCTCCCAGGGCAATCTCTTTTCCTTCCTTCATCTTTCTATTTCCTACTTTCTGTTGTTGTTTTGACATTCCATCTCTCTTTGTTTAGACCTCAATTTTTCTGGTTTCTATTTCTAACTTGTTTGTTCTGTTTTATTTTATTAACTTTTTTCTTTTTGTCCTCTTTTCTCTTTCCCTCTCTTCTCATCATTGTGAACTTTTAATTAATTCTATATATTTTTCTCTATTCAGTTCCCCATTTCATTGTAGGTACTATACTTTTTATTCCTATTACTCTAAACTGCTTATGTGAGTTAAATATTCATTTTCCTAGGTTTTATGGAGTCCTTCTTCTAACTTGTACTACTATTACTATAATCCTTTTTCTTTTCTTACCTTTTTCACTTTCTCTGGCCCTAATCTTTTTCTTACAAGGGAATATAGAAAGCAGCAAGGAAATAGAATAAGAAGAAAAAAGTATCAAAGAGAAAATTTAACACACAAACACAAAAAACAGCAGCTAAATAAAACCCTAGAGTAGAAAAAGAAGCTAATCAACTGAATAAACCCATCAAGATAAAAAGTTGACCAGAGAGGAAAAAAAAATACAAACCATGCTATGAAGCAGGAAGATATGGCCAGCCCAAAGAAGAAACAAAAAACCAGGAAGAGATGCAGAAGACTGAACAACTAATCAAAGCTTTCCAAAGAAATATCATGGACCAATTAAATGAAGTGAAGGAAGAGATTAAGGATAATAAGAAGACATTGGGAGAACATACTGAAGAAATTGTAAACATGCAAAAAAGATAGCGGATATGATGGTGATGAATGGGGCAATCCAAGAAGTCAAAAAAACACTGGAAGCACATAACAGCAGACTTGAACATGCAGAGGAAAGAATTAGCAATGTGGAAGACAGTACATCTAAAATCAAACAGATAGTAGAACAGATAGATAAAAAGATAGAAAAAATCCAGAAGAAATTAGGGACTTGACTGACAACACAAAATGCACAAACTTATGCATTATAGGCATCCCAAAAGTAGAAGAGGAAAGAAATAGGACAGAAGGAGTGTTGGAGGAAATAATGGCTGAAACTTCCCAAACCTATTGAGCAAGATGGGAATACCTGTCCAGGAAGCACAGTGCATCCATAACAGTTTAAATACCAACAGGCATACTACAAGACATATACTTGTCAAACTATCCAATGCTCAAAACGAAGAGAAAATACCTTGGCAGCAAGAGAAAGTAGAACCATCATATAAAAGAAAAGTTCAATAAGATTAAGTGCTGATTTCTCAAATGAAACCATACAGGCAAGATGGTAGTGGTATGACATAGTTAAGGTACTAAAAAAAAAAACAAAAAACAATACATCCATCCAAGAATTGTCTATTTAGCAAAGCTGGCATTCAAAAATGATTGAGAGTTCAAAATATTCACAGATAAACAGAAATTAATAGCATATGCCAATAAGAAAATTTCCCTTCAAGTAATAATAATTGGTTTTCTGCAGGTTGAAAGGAAAAAACAGAACAGAGAGAGATGGAGGAGAGTGGAAGAATAACTAAAATGACAAAAAAAGAGGAATAAAAACAGCATATCCCATACATAAACCCAAAGAAAATATGACTAAAGTAAGTAATTCCTTGAGAGTAATAACACTGAATGTTGATGTATAAAACTCACCAGTCAAGAGACACAGATTGGCAGAATGGATAAGGGAATATGATGCACCTATATGCTGTCTACAAGAAAGCCACCTTAGACCCAGGAATTCAAGGAGGCTGAAAGTGAATGGCTGGAAAACAATCTTACAAGCAAACAATAACCAAAACAGAGCAGAGGTAGCTATGCTAATATCAGACAAAATAGACTTTAAGTGCAAAACAACTGTAAGAGACAAAAACAGACACAATATATTAGCAAAAGGGGTAATCTTTCAAGAAGAAAGAACAATCATAAATATTTATGCAACTAACCAGGTTGCCTCAAATAAATGAGAGAAACACTGGAGAAACTAAGGGGAGAAATAGATGTCTCTACAATTATATTGGGATAGTTTAATATACCATTATAAACATTAGACAGAACATATCGACAGGGAATCAATAAAGAAATAAAGACTCTGAGTAATACGTTAGTGGATGTGGACCTAATAGATTTATACAGAACACTACACTCAAATACAGTGGGATATACATCCTTCCTGAGTGCACTGGATCATTTTCCAAGATAAACCACATGCTAGGCCACAGAAAAATTCTCAATGAATTCAGAAAATTGAATTTATACAAAGTAATTTCTCTGACCACAATAGAATGAACCTGGAAATCAGTAAGGGCCAGAGAACTGGATTAGGCACAAAGACATGGAAATTAAACAACACTCTCTTAGACAAACAGTGGGTCAAGGTGGAAATTTCAAAAGAAATCAGTAACTACTTCGAAATGAATGAAAATGACAACATAACATATCAAAACCTATGGAATACAGCAAAAGCTGTACTGAGTGGGAAATTCATAGCCATAAAGGCATATATCAAAAAAGAAGAAAGAGCTAAAATTGAATACCTGACTGCACACCTGGAGGAATTAGAAAAATAACAACAAACTAACTCCAAAGGAAGTTGAATGATGGAAATTAAAAACATTAGAGTAGAACTAAATGAAACTGAAAAAATGAAACTACTAGAAAAAATAAACAAAACAAAAAGCTGGTTCTTTGAGAAGATCAATAAAATCAACAAACCCTTAGCTACACTAACAAAGAAAAAAATAGAGATGATTCAAATACACAAAATAAGAAATGAGGTAAGGGATATCACCAGCGACCCCACAGAAATAAAGAGTATCATAAGAGGTTTCTTTGAAAAACTACATGCCAACAAGAAGGATAATTTAGAGGAAATGCACAAATTCCTAGAAATATACGAGCACCTTATACTGATGAAAGAAGAAATTGATTAACTCAACAGACCAATCACAAGTAAAGACATAGAAACCATCATCAAAAAACGTCCTAATTAAGAAAACCCCAGATCCAGACTGCTTCCCAGGTGAATTCTACCAAACATTCCGGAAAGAACTAAGACAAATCCTGCTTAAGCTCTTCCAAAAAATAGATGCAGAAGGAACAATGCTTAACTCATTCTATGATGCCAACATTACCCTAATACCAAAACCAAACAAAGACACCTCAAGAAAGGAAAATTACAGACTAATCTCTCGAATGAACCTTGCTGCTAAAATTCTCAACTAAGTACTAGCTAATCCTATTAAATAACACATAAAACGAATTATACACCATGACAAATGGGTTTCATCTCATGTATTCAATGATGGTTCAACATAAGAAAATCAATCTATGTAATACACCACATAAACAGATTGAAAGAAAAAATCACATGATCATCTCTTTACACACAGAAAAAGCATTTGACAAAATACAGCACCCTTTCCTGATAAAAACACAACAAAAGATAGGAATAGAAGGAAACATTTTGAACATGATAAAGGGCATATATTAAAAACCCATGGCTAACATCCTATACAATGGTGAAATCCTAAAAGAATTTTCTTAAAAATTGGGATAAAGACAAGAATGCCCACTATCAATGCTCCACTGAACATTGTTTTAGAAGTACTTGCTTGATCACTGAGGAAAGAAAAAGATATATAAAAGGCATCCAAATTGGAAAGGAAGAAGTAAAAATTTCACTATTTGCAGATGACATGATCCTATACATAGAAAGCTCTGAGAAATCTACAAGAAACTTTCTAGAACTTATAAATGAGTTCAGTAAAGTCACAGGTTATAAGATCAATGCACAAAAATCAGTAGCATTTCTGTACACAACGAACAATTGGAGCAGGAAATCAAGAAAAAAATACCATTTACAATAGTAACTAAAAGAATCAAATACCTAGGAATAAATTTAACTAAAGATGTCAATGACTTACACACAGAAAACTACAGAGCACTGCTAAAGGAAATCAAAGAAGACTTAAATAAGTGGAAGAATATTCCCTGTTCATGAATAGGAAGACTAAATATCATTAAGATGTCTATCCTACCCAAACTAACATACAGATTTAATGCAATACCAAACAAACCAAACACAGCATTTTTTACTGAATCGAAAAAAACTAACTAGGAAATTTATTTGGAAGGACAAGAGGCCCTGA
The DNA here is from genome assembly GCA_029593785.1 of Cabassous unicinctus. Classification (NCBI taxonomy): domain Eukaryota; kingdom Metazoa; phylum Chordata; class Mammalia; order Cingulata; family Chlamyphoridae; genus Cabassous; species Cabassous unicinctus. Next base: position 7,522 of record JAQZBX010106760.1, read on the forward strand.
ATAGCCAAAGATATATTGAAAAAGAAAAAAGAAATAGGAGGAATCACACTACCAGACTTTAAAACTTGCTACAAAGCTACAGTGGTCAAAACTGCATGGTATTAGCCCAAGAAGAGACATACTAACCAATGGAACTAAAATGAGATTTCTGATATACATCCTTGCATATACAACCATCTGATATTCAACAAGGCCAACAAGCCCACTCAACTGGGAGAGAATAGCCTCTTCAACAAATGGTGCTGGCAGAACTGAATATCTATATCCAAAAGAATGAGAGGGAATCACCATCTCACGCCTTTTACACACATCAACTCAAGATGGATCAACGATCTAATCATAAGAGCCAAGACCATAAAGACCTTGGCAGATAATGTAGGGAAGCATATACAGGACCTTGTAATAGGAAATGGCTTCATGAAATTCACACCCAAAGCACAAGCAGTGAGAGAAAAAATATTTAAATGGGACCTTGTCAAAATTAAAACCTCTTGCATCTTAAAAGATTTTGTCAAGAAAGTGAAAAGGCAGCCTACCCAATGGGAGGGGATATTCGGTAACCATATATCTGATAGGAGCCTGATATTCCAGCATATTTAAAGAGATCTTCTTTTGCAAAGATAAAAAGACAAACAACCCATATAAAAGATGGGCAGGTGATTTGAACGGACACTTCTCCAAGGAAGAAATACAGATGGCTAAAAAGCACATGGGGGGATGCTCAACATCACTATTTGTGAGGGAAATGTATATCAAAACTACAGTGAGTTGCCATCTTGCTCCCATTAGACTGTTGGCTGTTGAAAAGGTGGAGGGCTGCAGGTGTTGGAGAGGATGTGGAGGAATAGAAGCCCTCATCCATTGCTGGTGGGAATGTAAAAAGAACCAGCCATTGTAGGGGGCAGTTTGGTGGTTCCTCCAAAATCTGGCTGTAGATCTGCCATGTTACCCATGGATTCCATTGCTGCTTGCATACCCAGAGGGGCTGAGGGAAGGGGCGCAAACAGATATATGGACACCAATGTTCATGGTGGCATTGTTCACTATTGCCAGGGATTGGAAACTACCTAAATGCCCATCAACAGATAAATGGATATGCAAAATATGTTATATATCTATATAATGGAATATTACTCAGCTGTAAGAAGGAATACAGTACTAATACATGGGATAACATGGATAAATCTTGACTACCTTATGTTGAATGAAGCAAGCCAGGCACTGAAAGACATATATTACATGACCACTCTGATATGAATTAAACAAATCGAGCTGACTCAGAGAGCTAGAGTCTGGAAGATTGGTTTACAGGAAATAGGAAGGGAGAAGAAGTTTCTGATCCAACACTCTAACAGTCAAAATCTATGATAAGGTAGAAGTGAGTTGTTGTGCAGTGAAGAGATATGACAGGGGTATAGGGATACTATTGGGTTGTGTGGTGTAAGATTGACAGAGAGATAGGGTGGGGAGGATGCATTGGATAGTTCATGAAACTGGGGGGAGGGTTGGGGGAAGGAGATGTTGAACACTGAGGATTGGTGGGTACATAGGTAAAGCTACAATGTTGAGAAAACTTCTTTGGCAAAATGACAAGAAATGGTTACTGGTTTAGGATATTGAATGGGGGGGGCACTTGTGACAGGGCACACCTGGGATAGTCCTCTAGACAATGTGTGAGTGATCATTTTGTCATACTGTGCTGTGTCAGTGGGGGAGACCCATATAATAAGTAGGAAGGAGTTGGATTCCCATGCTGGGTAGGCCCGATATGTTCTCAAAAAGAAGGTGGGTGTCTCTTGAGACCATGGGCAGTTAAAAATAAGGAAGAGCAGACTAATGTTTCCAACCCTTGGCATTGTTGTAAGTATCTATGAATCTTGTCCTTCATGGAGTGAAGCCTGGTTTCTGCCATGGGCCCTGATAGGAGGGGGAAGGAGGAATAGACTAGATTAAAAATGGAGTGTTTTGGGGGCAATGGAAGGATTCTGCATAATCCTGCAATGATGGATACAGGCCTTGCTAAATTTCATCAAAAAATTATGTAAGTGTATGGTCTAAAATCTAAACCATAATGTAAACCATTGACCAAGGTTAGTAGTTATGTTTCAATATTTATACATCAGTTGTAACAAATGTACCATCCACATGTAAAAAGATTATTAATAGGGAAGGGGGAAAAGGAGGAGGATATTGAGTATATGGGAATCCCCTATATCTTGTGTGTAACTTTACTGTGACCTAAAACTCCATTGAAGACAATATATATATAAAGGCACTGCTGAAGGACAACTAATATTACAGTGATGAAAGGCAAAATGTAAAAAGAATTATTTTTATTTTAATTTTTAAAAATATTTTTCATTTTTTTAAATATCCCAACCTTATTTTAGTTTATTTTAGTTTTAGTTTCTCTAAATTATTACGTATTTTATTTCTTAATATTACAGTGATGAAAGGCAAAATGTAAAAAGAATTATTTTTATTTTAATTTTTAAAAATATTTTTCATTTTTTTAAATACCCCAACCTTATTTTAGTTTATTTTAGTTTTAGTTTCTCTAAATTATTATGTATTTTATATCTTATGTTTAAACCTATCATTATTTCATTTTCTTATTAATCAAATTTGGCAATATTCTTGGCTTCATTTTTGAAGACGTTTTGGATCACAGAAAAGTTACAACTATGGCAGGGGAGGATCAATGGGGTGGGGGTCAGTGATGGGGAATACATGGGGGGACCTTCACCTGAGCATATATATAAGGTATATAAATATTTTCAAATATTCATGGGGCATTTCCACAGTGTGTAGAGAAACACACAACAACTGAAAGATTTTTGAATTTCCATCCTGGGGAGCTCTGCCACATTCTAAACTGGAAAAGCAAACATCCCCCAAGTACAGGGGCAATGAATAGTGAAGAAAGATGGTGAAATGATGGGCCCCTGATATTGATGACTATGTTTACGAAACTTTTGCTCTTGAATTTGCAGCTTAGCCTAGTGTTGTAGAGTGCCTAAGAGTTACCTCCTGAGAGCCTCCTTGTTGATCAAATATGCCCTTTCTCTAAGCCAAACTTAGTATATAATTGCATTAGCTTCTCCCCCAGTGAGGGACATGACTCGCGGTGATGAGCCTCCCTGACACTGAGGGATTACTACTAAGCACCAGCCAGTGATACAACTGGAAAAAGACCTT
>JAQZBX010106761.1:0-10725 GCA_029593785.1 Cabassous unicinctus
TAGCAGGGAGCGCAGCCATGAAATGAAACACATGCATAAAATATAGTACAATCGAAGGGGGTAAACGCGGTGAGCAAAGGACAGCAAGCACAGGACGGTCATGGTTACAGTTTTACACGATAGTGGGCAGAGGGAGGATTGCTGAGAAGGCAACATGGGGCGCTCAGGGCGGGAGCTGGGAGCTGGTCTGGGGAGGGGCGTCTGGGCAGGGGAGCGCAGTTAGGACAGTGCTGAGTGGGGAGTGGGGGTGCCGGGAGCAGCAGGGAGTGGGGGTGCCGGGAGCAGGTAAGGGATAGGGGCAGGCAGGGGTGAGGTCAGAGGGGCTAGGCGTGACGGCCACGGGGCCCTTAGCAGGGCTTTGGCTTCTCCCCTGAGTCAGAGGCTCTTGAGGGTGTGCAAGGAGGAGCCGACTGGGCCTTAAAAGCACCACGCTGGCTGCCATGTGGAGACGACGAGAAGCCGGATGCTAGTTAGGAGCCCGGGCAGGTCTCCAGGGACAGAAGTGGTGCCTGACTGGGGTGTGGGCGAGTGGTGAGAAGTGGTCAGACTCCGGATGGGTCCTGGAGAGAGCACCAGCAGGACCAACTGATAGAGCGAATGTGGGTAAGAGGAAGGCAGGAGTCGAGGGCACCCCAGGGTTTCAGCCTGAGCAGCTGGCAGTTTGGAGCTGCCGTTGCCTGAGCTGGGAAAGTGCAGGCAGAGCCGGTGGTGGGGGTGGAGTTGTGGGGAGGCGGAAGATGGGGGTCTCGGTTGGGCATGTAGGTTTGAGATGTGCATGAGACCTCCCTGTGGCCATGCCAAGCTGGCTGCGCAGGAGTCTGGGGTTCAGGAGGAGGTTGGGCCAGGGCAGCAGAACTCGCACACAGATGGTGTTTCAAGCCATGAGCCCTCAGTGAGGGAGGAAGCACAGGTGGTGGAGAGCACAGCTCCGAGGCCAGAGCCCTGGGCCCAGACAGGGACATCCGGGAAGTCAGGGCTCCCCGGAGAGCTTCAGGCTGGGGGAGGGAGTTGCTGGAGTTGCTGGAGTTGCTGAGTGAAGCGAGTGTTTCAGGGTAGAGGCAGCCATCAAGTGACTCAAAAGATGCTGATGGGCAGGGCTAGTTGGCCTTATGCCTTAAGCCGATTTCCATTTAGGTTTAAAGTTTTGAAGAGATAATTAGAGTCTGATGAGTTCGTGTCACTTTCAAACCTATGATTGTTTGAATAATTTTGAATTCCATTAGACAGACATGACACATCACTGCTTCTCTTTGTGTATGATATCAAGAATTAGATTCATTGCATATTTATGTGTAATTTAGTCAGTTAATTTCTCATGATTGAAATAGCTCCTTTCATTTTTAGGTTTATCTTGACTTAGCATATGACAGTCATTTGGGAATAAAAGAAACTATAAAAGAGAAAAGAATAATAGTAATATGAATAAGTTTACAGTGATCCTTTTTATGAACAAATTACCATAAGAAACCTCTGATATTTTGGAAAAACACCAAAGATCATCTCTTTCTTTGCTTGTTTAATTTTTCCCTCGAGGAACAAAACTTAAAAAAAAAAGAATCCTTTTTCTGGCTGTTAAGAGAATAGGAATATCCCGTCCACGATGGCATTTATTCTTTTCCTGTTATCTTGGTATTGATTCTAGTGAAGAATCAGAATCTTGGCTCCCTCTAGTCAGAGTTGCAAACGACGGTTAAAAGTTAGAGGTCAGGAATGAAGTCTCCATAGAGGCACTATTGACTTGTTTGTCCTCATTTAAAGGATGTGTTTTCTCTTTTTTTCCTCTGATCTTGGTTTGTAAATATCAGTCCCTACAAGGAACCAGGCATCTGAGAAATGGCCGATCCCAGGGCTGGGGAATAGAAGGTCCGAAAGCCTGGAACATCGTGCTGAGCCCGGACAGGGGGCATGTCAAAGGACAGATGGACCAGCTCGAAGGGGCTCCCAGAGGCCAAACTGGGATGACTTGTGCATCAGAATAGAGGAGCACAGGGCTGGATTGTCACCCGTGAAATGAAATGAGAACCCAAGAGTTCATACTTACCATAACAGTAAGATAGATTTTGACTAGATGAGGGAGAAGAGAAAGCGCTTCCTTACAATAGAATGCTGATTAATGCATCCAGAATCATCCCTTTGCAGTAATCATAGTGAGAATTGTCTTGGGCCAGAATCACCAGTGAATCCTGCATCTAGGGAGGGTCAGCGTGATGATGGATGGGGTGTTTACAGTGTCTCCAGGTGTCTCCCCACGAATTACTCACTAGTTTAAAAAGGACAAACTATTCTATGAAGAAACCTGACACCACCAGAGTTTAGTGGTCAAACCAGCAGCACCTTGGAGGGTCAGAAGGACCTCGTGGGCCTGTGACTGTGGGATGCCGAGGAATTCACGGAACTGGAGAGAGGGCCATCCGGGGGAACAGCTGGCCCATGGTCTTAAAAACATGGTGGGTCACGAAAGGCAAAGGAGGGTCGAGGGGCCAGTCCAGATTAAAGGAGACCAGGGAAACATCGCAGCCAAGTGCAGTGTGGGGTCCGGGGCCGGGTCCTGTCCTCGGGGAAGGACACCGTTGGGACTGCTGACACCGTTGGGACTGCTGACAAAATTGGAATGTGTTGGAACTATTATTTTTGGAACACAAGGCTAAATTTCCAGAATTTGATAACTGTGCTGTAGTTGTATAAGGAACTATTCTTTTTCTTAAAAATATACACTGAAGTATTAAGTGGTAAAGGGGCATGTAGTATGCAATCTGTTCTCAAATGCTTTAGAAAAAATGTTCAGAGAGGGAGAGAGAAAAATGATGAAACAAAGGTGACAAAATGTCAAAAATTGGTGAACCTGGGTAAAGGTATACAGGAGTTCTTGCAACTTTTCTGTTAAATTTGAAATTATTTCAAAATAACAAGCTAAAAGAAGAAGAAAAAAAATATTTTTAGGATGGGAAGGTGGTAATATAGTTTTAGGGTATGAAGGTAAAGTTTTAAGCAGTTAATTTGTTGATGTGATGACAATGTCAACAAAACTCTTCATTGGTAGATTGGTAATGACAACAGTGATAAATCAGGATTTCACCTTTTATAAGTTATGTTGACTGTCAAATTCATTATCAGTATATTATAGATACACTTTTAAAAATTATGAAATATTATAAGTATTGCCTCAAATTGGTAGAATGTATATTTTTTCATTGTCTCATATCATATTTTGTTGCATCTACAATGCTATTAATTTTAAGATGCATTGTTGCCATTGAGAAAGAAAAAATGTTGCCAATTATAATTCCAAGATAGTATCAATTGAAAATTTCAGAGTTGTTAAAAATGTGGAAAAATATGTCTTAGAATAGATGAGCTAGGGTAGATTTTAAATGTTTAAGTAGACAAATAATTTAAAGCTGTTTCTCATTTTAATTGCTGCCACATTATTTTAGTCAGAAAACCAAAATTCTGTGATACGCACCTGCTAAACGGGGCATGTTTTGTAATTGACATGATAAGGTGTTCTTATAACTTGCTAATGTGTCTTTGGCCTTTTAATGGGTTGTCTGGTGATGTATCTGGGCCCTGAAGTGAAATCCCCTGGCCTGCTGCGCACTGACACGATGCCTGCTCCCCTCCACAGATGCCGCTGCTGGAGAGGAAACTTGAGCTCGAGCTTGGCGATGATGCCAGAGTCATTGCTTGCCGGTTCCCTTTCCCCTGCTGGACCCCAGCCCACGTCACGGGGGAGGGGATAGACACCGTGTGGGCCTATGATGCAGGCACGTTTAGAGGAAGCAGAAGGAGACACGGCAGAGTGGAGCCTTCACAGTCAGTCGCTCAGATGTGAACTTACCGAGAGTGTTTCTCTGAAGTGTTGGTGGGTTTTGGTTTTATAGAGACTTCCGTCTGTGTCTTCACCAAGAGTGCAGTTCTCCTTGGTGTGGAATGAGACAGTGCTTTCCCTAATATATATGTAGCAGTTTGGCATTATTTATGAATTCCAAAAATAGATATTGGATTATGTTTGTAAACTGTTCTGTAACTGTGTGTGATTAAATTATGATTAGGGCTTTGATTGGGCCACGTCAATAGGACGTTGTGTCCCCACCCCTTGGTGGGCAGGGACTCAGATAAAACTACATGATGGAGCAGAGGGGTTAGTTGGAGTTTTGAGTTGGAGTTCGGTGCTGAGTTTTAATGCTGGAGCCCGGGAAGTAAGCACACAGAGGAGCTTGGTCGTGAGGAAGGAGAGAAGGCCCTGGAAAAGAGAGGAGCCATTCACCTGACAGTTCACGGCTGGCTTTGTGGAGAGAGGCAACGCCTAGAGAGCCTCATAGTCTACAGCTGACCTTGTGGAGAAAACAGAGGAGCTGAGCCCTGAGAGAAACAGAGCCCTGGGAAGAGAGGAACCCAAGAAGCCCGAACTCTTGGCAGACGTTGGCAGCCATCTTGCCCCAACACGTGGCAATGGACTTTGGTGAGGGAAGAAACATACTTTATGGCCTGGTAACTGTAAGCTTCTACCCCAAATAAATACCCTTTATAGAGCCTACAGATTTCTGGTATTTTGCATCAGCGCCCCTTTGGCTGACTAATACATGTATATATGTATTTTTAGGAGATGCTGGGGATGGAACCCGGAACCTTGTATATGGGAGGCAGGCACTCAACCACTGAGTTACACTCCTCGCTTTCCTTAATTTTGGGGGAAAGCAAATAAAAAGAAAAGGTAGATTTAAAATCTCCTTTCATGATGGTATATTCTGAAAATAATGTGCTTACTGTCCTTTCTTATGCTTGAATGCTTGAAAATATGAGTAATTGATGGTCGTGTTGATGGGTGGGAAATATATCAACAGCTCTTCATATTTGTAAATAATATGGCTTAATGCCACAGATGAAAAGAAACAATTTTTTTTAACAAATCAATTTTATTGATACGTATTAATAAAGTATAAATCCATCCAAAGTGTACAATCCAAAATGGTATTTGATATAATCACATAGTTGTGCATTCATCAATTCAGTCATAATTGGAGCATATTCATTATTCCAGTAATAATAATAAATAAAAAACAGACGAAAAAACTCATCACCTCAATCTCTCTGTGCTTCCCCTGCCATACATAGCTGCTGTTCTGTTCCTGTCTCTCAAGTTTATTTGTATTTATATTTTGTAAAAACAGTCTTAAACATGCAATATTACCCATATTCATATTTCACATGAGATTTCACTGTGTTATAGGGTCCCATGTTAACACTTTCTAGCTTTCCTTCTAGTAATATACATGACCTTAGACTTTCCCTTTCAACCACTGTCATACATTGTGATGTGCTTTCACCATTTTTATTCATTTCCAAAAATTTACAAACAACCTTTTTATCAATTCTATACTGATTAACCCTCAGCTTTTCATTCTCTACCCTCATTCTATTTTCTTGTGACCTATATTCTAATTATTAACTCCATGAGTTGATACAATGTATTTGGTTCATGATAGCACAGTCATGCAGTGTTTGTCCTTTTGTGTCTGGTTTGCTTCACTCAGTGTCCTCCAGGTTCATCCATGTTGTCATATGCTTCATGACTTCATTTCTTCTTACTGCTGCATAATATTCCATTGTGTGTATACTCCACAATTTGTTTATTCATTCATCAGTTGATGGACACCTGGGTTGTTTCCATCTTTTGGCAATCATGAATACTGCTGCTATGAACATCGGCGTGGAGATGTCTATTTTTGTCACTGCTCTCATTTCTGGGTATATACCTAGAAGTGGTATTGCTGGGTCACATGGCAAGTTTATATTCATGTGACTGCCAAACAGTCCTCCACAGTGGCTGTATCATTCTACATTCCCATCAACAGTGAATAAACATTCCTGTCTCTCCACATCCTCTCCAACACTTGTAGTTTTCCGAATTTTAATAGTGGCCATTCTAAAAGGTGTGAAATGATATCTTCTAGTTTTGATTTGCATTTCCCTAATTGCTAGTGAAGCTGAACACTTTTTCATGTGTTTTTTTCCCCATTTGTATTTCTTCTTTGGATATTTGTCTATTCAAGTCTTTTGCCCACTTTTTAATTGGGTAGTTTGTCTTTTTGTGGTTGAGTTGTATGATCTCTTTGTATATCATGGATATTAAACCCTTATCAGATATGTGATTTCCAAATATTTTCTGCCGTTGAGTTGGCTGTTTTTTTCACCCTTTTGACAGAGTCCTTTGAGGTGCAAAAGTGTTGAATTTTGAGGAGGTCCCGTTTATCTATTTTTTCATTTGTTGCTTGTGCTTTGGGTATAAGGTTTAAGAAACTGCTGCCTACCGCAAGATCTTGAAGATGTTTTCCTACATTTTCTTCTAGGAGTTTTATGGTTACCACTTTTACATTGGGTCCTTGATCCATTTTGAGTTAATTTTTGTATAAGGTATTAGATACGGCCCTCTTTCTTTCTTTTGGATATGAATATCCAGTTTTCCCAGCACCATTTATTGAATAGACTGTTCTGGCCCAGCTGGGTGGGCTTGACAGCCTTGTCAAAAATCCCTTGACTGTAGATGTGAGAAGTCTATTTCTGAGTTCTCGATTTGGTTCCATTAGTCAATCTGTCTGTCTTTATGCCAGTACCATGCTGTTTTTACCACTGTAGCTAAGTAATGTGCTTTAAAGCCAGGAAGTGATAGTCCTCCAACTTCATTCTTTTTAAAGACATTTTTGGCTATTTAGGGCCTCTTACCCTTCCAAATAAATTTGATAATTGGTTTTCCATTTCTGCAAAATAGGCTGTTGGGATTTTTATAGGGAAGAAAAAATTTTTAAAGAGGTTGTGTGTTAGCAAAGGTTTGCACTTTCCTTTAACTTATTCATAGTTAAGATTTATCTTTCTTTTCTGTACTTCATGGCAAAATTAATTTTGTATAATATAGAAAGGCATTTGTATTTTATAATTAATAGGAATAATCTGTTCCAAGGCCAGCAGAATTCCTTATTTTATTGACTTTAAGATGTATATATATGTGTGTGTGTATATATAATTCTAACATTTCTGAAATTGTGATACACTTTCCAATAGGTGTTTTATCACTTTAATTGGCAGCATTTTTAATTGTACATCAATTGCAATTGAAGGTCTTAGATCTGATGAAATACAGTGTGAAGAGAAGCAACCTGATGTAGTACAGTAATTGGTAATGATTTCATAGTACAATAAACAGTCCTGAGCTTTGGAATAAGGCAGACCTGGGTTCAAACCTCAGCAGGTAGCCTTGGACAAGTGACTTGCCCTCTCTGAGCCTTGGTTTTCTGAATGTCCCTTTCATCAGGGGACAGGGGGCTGGGATCGATTTGTAAAACCAATGGCATGTAGTCTGTGGTCTATAAATAAATGGTGTTTATTATTTTAGACGCTAAAGTAAAGCTTACTTACAGAAGTCACAGATCATTTCTGCTAGTTACGTTCTTTATGGAAGCAGCCATTTATTTAATATTCCTCATTTATGAGAAGAGACTTGACTGATAGAGATAAAAGACAAGTTAAGGAAAACCTTTTGAATGTGAGTAGACAAGCTTCATATATTGGAAAATTAATATTGAATGGTGGCTCACATAATCCGTGCTTCTCTCAGAAATGAAGTAAATGTCCAGTCATATACCTGGAACCAAAATACCAAACTGTCTTCAAGGAGACTTGATAAATAGGATGGTTCGCATCTTTAACTCAGTTGATAAAAATATGATCAATTTGATGATTTTCATTTAAATCAGAAGTAACCTGGCCTCATTTATTCATTCATCAGCAAATATTTATTGTCTACTGTATAATCAGCTCCATGTATTCAGTAGTGAACAGGCGTGCGAGACCCCTAGCCTCATGAAATTTGTATTCTTGAAGGGGAGTCATACAGAGGTGAACAGATTTTTGTGTAGATTTCCTGAAAGACATAACCAGTGTAGTACTGTAGAGCATAATGGCTTGAGTTGGGGTGAGGGGATAGGGTGTTATGGACGTTCGTCAGGGTTTTGGCTGCCCACCATCTATCCTCCCAATAGCCCCTGGTTTCCTTCAGGAGAAGGACCCCTGGTTTCCTTCGGGAGAAGAACCCCTCCCATGCTGTGTAGTTTTGGTGGGAGGGCAGTCCTCATGCTGGCCCCCCCATCCTTCCAGTGTAGCCAGCCCTATCATTTGGCTCTGCCCCCTTGGAGAGGCACCCATCATAGCTCCTTCCCATGAAATTGTGGGCAGAGGCAGGGTTTTATAGGGCCCTGGATCTATCCATGATTTTCTAGATGTATTCCTGGTGGATTTGTAGAGGGATCAAGCTATCTGCAGAGTCATTTATCACTTGCCATTTTTGGGGGTGGGTGGGTGGGTGGGGGTTTTGGTCCTAGGACTTCAGAGTAAAGCAGACTGTTTCCTGGAAGTGTTGTGATTCGTGGAGTCTGCAAGATATTTAATTGCTTTTTGAAATTGTGCCTTGTTAAGTAAACTGTGCAATAAAAATTTTCCTGTAGAGGTTATTGGGCTTCTGCAACTGGCTGGTTTGAATTTTTCTCAGTTAGTAGGTTAAGAACATTGATGAAATTTACACTTGATACAAGCAAATGAGAGCTACTATGTCGCATGTCAGAAATAGGATTCACACATGTGTACAGATTGAAATCAAGGATCGTGCTAACATGATTGAATTTAAAGTTAAAAAAAAAACAACACTAAAAATACAGGTATGAAAGACCTGGCTGTGAGGAAGTGAATGTCCTGGAGGCTCGGGGTCTTCCAAGCACGTGCTGGGGGGTGGTGGTCTTCTCTCAGCCCGGGCTGACCACCTTCCTGGACGGGCGGCCTGGCTCAGAGGCCTGAGGATGCTCAGGGAGGCCCGAGGGCCCCGTCGTCTTAGCGGACGGCTGCTCACACCCTGGCCCGCGTGGCCTGCTGGCTATGAGATACGGCGCACTACCAGGGGAAACGTCTCTTGTTGGTGTCTGTTGAGATTTAAGTAGACTCCTGTGTTCTTCCCAGTCCTTCCCAGGAGCGTGGTCAGTCAGGGCAAGAACAGCACCTTCTAGTGCCTGCCTGGGAGACGCTGGGCCTCAGAATATCCGCTTCTTCACAGCCAGGCCTTCGTGTCATTGGCCGTCAGCGGGACGGGGCTGCTCCGCTGGCCAGCCGCCGGCTGAAGTGTCAGGAGTCCTGCCTTCTTCCATTCGTGAGGAGCTCAGTGATGTTATCAAAGATGCAGGACCTTTCATCTTTCTGTTCCGTCCTCAGCATCCTGGCTTTCATCCTTACATGTTTCCCCTTGTGGTTGCAAAATGGGTGTTAAACTTCAGGCATTATGGCCTCACATAGCAGGTACAAAGACAGGAAGGAGACTTCCTCCTCAAGCATCTCCTTCTGTTAGCACATCCTTTCCCAAAGCTCCCGGAAGACTCGCCCTCAAATATCATGGGTCGGAACTGTGTCACATGCCCACTGCCCACCCCGACACCCATGGCAAAGGGGAATGGGGTCACTGCAATTCCTGGACCCACCTTCCTGACATAGTGATGCCTAACACTTGACAAAATGTGGCTTCTGTTAGCAAGGAAGAGGGGCTGTTAGCAAGGAAGAGGGGAGGATGGCTGTTGGGAAGGAAACCAACAGTATCTACTCCTCAGCCGGCCCATCCCTGAGCTCCTCGTGTGAAGTAATAGTCCCACGTTGCTTAAGGCTGAATGGGCATGGGCGGCGCTTGGCAGTGCTGTATGGCATGCACCTGGGAGCCCACTCTGGACCCTGAAGAGGACTGGAGGAGACAGCACCTTCTAACAAGGATGGAGGGTGTGTCTGGAGTCTGTGAGAGCATGGAGAGCTCCTGGGATGGGGCTTCCTCTTCAAGGGGCTCACCAGGAGCAGGAGGGGTGGGTGGAGGATCGTATGAAGTCAAGAGGGCTGTGGGTTTGGACCTGTCCTTCACCATGATCCAACGGCCCCCGAGAGACATGAGCCACCCGGGGAGAGCATCCTATTCTTGGGGACAAGGGTGGGTAACAGGAGAGCCTCAGCTCTGTGCTGCACCCCACGGCATTTTATAGGAGAGATCAGAAAGGAATTAGGGAAACAATGGGAAGAAATGATCTTCATACTGCCCTTGGCAGGCAGGATTGCCAAGCCCAGCACTTGCTGGGATCACCTTGGCTTTAGCCTGCGGTGCCTTGGCTGTCATGGGGAAGGGCAGCCGAGAGGGGCCAAGCTTCAGGATGACTCGCCTGTGATCTGGCCAGGAAGCAGGCGAACCATCACTGACAGCAGAGTTGGAAGCTGCTGGTTGGATAAGCTGCAGAACTTCCACTGGGTCCCTTCTGCTTGATGTTGGGGGGTGCAGTTAGCACCAGGGGCAGCCTGCCCGGGAGGGGTATCCTCTGGGCCTTCCCATCTGGCTCATGCAGAGGATGCCTTTGGGATAGTTTGTTCTCAATTTAACAATGGTTTAAAATAGATGACATAGGGAAGCGGGTGTGGCTCAGTGGATAGAGCCCCCGTTTACCATATGGGAGGCCCGGGTTCGCGTCCCGAGGCCTCCTTGTGAGGGCACGCCGGCCTGAGCGGTGCGGTGGGCTGATGCAGCAACCTCACGGCAAGAAGCGGGTGTGGCGCAATGGGTAGCGCACCTGTTTACCATATGAGAGGCCCCGGGTTCGCTTCCCGGCGCCTCCTTGTGAGGGCAGGCCAGCTCGCGTGGCGCCGTGGGCTGATGCGGCA
>JAQZBX010106762.1:0-10722 GCA_029593785.1 Cabassous unicinctus
TGCAGAGAAATCATATTGTACTGTAAAAATCTCAGGAGGTGGATGTGGCTCAAGTGGTTGGGCTTCCATCTACCATATGGGAGGACCCAGGTTCGATCCCTGGGGCCTCCTGGTAAAAAAGTGAGCAGGCAAGCCTGGCCTGCACAGTGAACCACGCAGCAAGATGATGACACAACAAAAGAGAGACGCAGGGGAGAGTCAAGGCGAGATGCCAGAAACCAGGAACTGAGGTGGCACAAGTGACAGGGTGCCTCTCTCCCACATCGGCTGTCCCTAGTTTCGAATCCTGGAGGAGAAAAATGAGAAGAGAAGGCAAGAAACAGATGTGGAAGATCACCCAGTGAATGGACACAGACAGCAAAGCAAGGGGGGGTGGGGGAGGTAAAATAAAATTAAAAAGTCTTAATTTGCAAACTGCCTGATTCTGAGTGAGTGCGTGGAGAGTATGTTTTCTGTGTAGTCACACAGAGGGGAGCAACATTCTCAGAAGCTATACATCCCTGTGAGCCAGAGTGCCTGAGAGCTATCATCATGAGTCTAATGACAGCCATTTGGTCAGCTATTTCTCACAGCCACCTTCAGGCTGATAGTATTATCCCCACCTTACAGGTGAGGATGCTGAGACTTTGAGAGGTTAAGTCAGAAGGCCACACAAGGCAGAATTTGGGAGAGCCAGAATCCAAACCTAGGTCTGTTTCTTTGCACTCGTCATGCTGCTTAGTTAATTATTTACCTCTGTGAATGATTTTACAGTTTCCAACTTGGCTGATATACTGAGAAGGTTCATTATTATTATCACAAATTCTATAAACGAGGAAGCTAAGTTTTGGAGAAGTGAGGCACAAATAGGCATCTACTCCAAGGACCCAGAGAGAGACTCTGGGTCAGTCTGAGTGTGCTTAGAATTAAGAGGAAGAGAATTAGGAGGAAGACTGCACCTTTACAAATCCACTAGCCCAACCCCTCCAGCGCTTTCTCTATGAAATGCTTTAAGGACCTTATAGCCCCTTCTCCAAGTGATTAACACATTTCTCTTTAAAGTTCAGCACAAGGGAATGCAGTCTCTTCCTTAATTGTTGATCATTATACTATCATTGTGCATGTTGAGCCACAGAGTTCATAACCTGATTCTATCTTCTACTTTATCCCCCTACTAATTTTAAGACTTTCCAAAATTCTGCCCTTAAGACTTATTACACAGGTCTGGAATTCAATCCTCTTATGCTTACTTCTCCAAATCCTTGGCCCAATGAACAATGTGCTATTTATGAAAAGGAACATGAGAGCACCCTTGTAAGGTTAAAAAGCCTTTTTCGTCAACCTATGCCAGGAAATATCCTAGAGGCTTAGGCTTCTGAGTCCTCTGCATCCCAACTGCCATCATAAATGTAGATTGGCTCTGGGTCCTGCTAACGTATGGCATGGGGTTGGATGTGCCCTTCCCATTAAGGTAGCCCTGGAAGCCCACAACAGGGTGAGAGCCTGAGAATCTGAGTGGTTTACAGATTTATCTCTATTGGTCAACACGACAGAGGGATTTGTGCTCAAAGGCATGTACATAGATTATCCAAATCCCTTCTACTGTAATTTTAGCCTCTTCCTTTTAGTTCTGGCTCAGGAAGAGAGAATAAAAAGTTCTGATCACTTTTTCTGTCACAGCTCTTCTCCCTTTTTTTTATTTTAAAGATTTATTTTATTTATTTATTCCCCTCCCCCTCATTGTTTGCACTCTCTGTGTCTGTTCGTTGTGTGCTCATCTTCCTTTTAGGAGGCACCGGGAACTGAACCTGGGACGTCCCACATAGGAGAAGGCACCTAACTGCTTGAGCCACCTCCACTCCCTGCTTTGTTGTATCTCTCATTATGTTTTCCTCCTTGTGTCCTTGTTGCATCATCTTGTTACATCAGCTTACTGTGCTAGCCCATCACGTCAGCTCGCTGTCTTGCTCGTCTTCTTTAGGAAGCACCGGGAACCAAAACTGGGGCCTCCCATGTGGTAGGCAGGCGCTCAATCACTTGAGCCACATCTGCTTCCCTACTTCTCCCTTTTAATGACCTTGCTTTATTTGTACATTTTGCATTCAGGAAAGCAACGAGGAAACAAAGATACATAACTTTTTGTTCTGGTCCTCTAGGAGTTAGTAGTCTAAAGAAGGAATTAGCCCTGAGAACCAAATGTGTACAAGGAGGTGCCTGACACTACCTGAAACAGCCTGAGGGCTTTGAGAGCAGTGTCTGTGCTAAGGAGTCAGGGAATACTCCTTAAAGTATGAGTCACTTTGATCTTGTATCTTCAGGTGCTACACAGATGACGAGTATTTACTATCACAGTCATCATCATCATCATTGTCTTAAACATGTATTGCCCCTGATATAAGGCCTGGACTAGGGTGACATAAGTGATACTCACATTGGGTGCAGAATTTAAGGAAGCCCCCCCCCCCAAAGTTCAATAATTAAGTTAAATATTTTAATATAATATTTTAGAAAATAAAATTAATGCAAAAAATTCATGAGATGCAAATTATCAACATTTTAGAGACAGGATCAGTTCTGATATTGGTCGTCAGGTATTGTGGGGTTACACAGAGGCTTGGCTTCCCATATTTGAGTGGCATAGTCTAATTGAGCTGATCTGAAACAGACAGTAAAAACAAACAAAAAATGCCTGTTTTATTTCCACTCTGATTATAAACAAGAGAGATTTGACCTAAGCTCAAGTAAGAGGGTGGAGTAGGAGATAGGATATGAAGTTCATTCTACAACTCATGTAATATGGAAACTATCAGGAACATTCAATAACATGATTCCTAATAGGCCTCTTAAAGAATGAACCCAGACTCTTATTCTAGATTCCAGGAGACAGTAGACACTTTAGCAACAAAATTTGGTAGAGCTTTACTCTGGTGCTCTAAAGTTAGTGTGCACAGTTACTACCACCATGTCTGCATCTTTCCATTATGCTACCAGCCAGAAATTCCTTTGTCTGCCCCCTTTTTCACATTCTGTGGCATAATTCATTTGGCCCAGTCCTTTTTTTTTTCCCCAAAGATTTATTTATTTATCCCCCACTCCCTTCCCCCCGTTGTTTACACTCGCTGTGTGCTCTCTGTGTCCATTTTGCTGTGTACTCTCTGTGTCTGCACGTCTTCTCTTTAGGAAGCACTGGGAACTGAACCTGGGACCTCCCATGTGGGAAGGAGGTGCTCAATTGCTTGAGCCACCTCAGCTCCATGGTTTGTTGTGTCTCTTATTGTCTTTCCTCTTTGTCTCTTTGTTGCGTCATCTTATTGCGTCAGCTCACTACACCTGCCTGTCACACCAGCTCGCCTTCTCCAGGAGGCACCAGGAACCTCCCATGTGGTAGGCGGGAGTCCAGTCGCTTGAGCCACATCTGCTTCTCACAGTCCATTTATTTTTGAGCCATATCACATAGGTTGTGTTGCAGATTCAGGTACCCAAACCTGGACCAACAGTTCAATCAGCTTTGGCTAGGGAGGGACTGAGTTAGACTAGAGTCAAGTGGCAGAAATGGGGAGAAGCAGTTGTAGGTAGGGTGTTCTTTCTTAGAATAGGGTGGTATGTAGTGAGTCCCTCACCCCGCCCCAGCACATCAGCATTGTGGATTCGCAATTGAAAATTGAATGTGCCAAGGAAGCAGAACAAATAGCAAATGCTAATGGAGTTCAGAGGAAAGTGAGATCACCAAGGGCCAGGGTGTGCTAATTATATGCTATAAGAACCTGTAATTATAAACCCATAGATATGCAAATAAAGGCTGCTGGCTCAGCCCTTGGGATTACAAAGCCATTTATGTATGGCCCCTGAGAAGTGGACAGCAAGATAAATGATTTGTTCATAAATTCACTTAGAGATATACTAATATATCTAACTATTCCCCCACCCTCCCTTGGGGGGTGGGGGGGCATCCACAGAATATAGAGAGCCTGTACCTACCTAGGATTGATTTTCATATTCAATACCTTCTGACCTAGGCCACTCAGGAGGCTTATAAGAGGATTGACAGGCCTTTGCTGGCAGTCATTTCCCCAGGGCACTTTCTCACTGACCAAATGTCAAGTGATGGTGGCATCTCTTCCTGTCACCCAGGTCCCAGTGACAGCTCATAAACTGGCATTGCTTGTCTGTCTGGTGGGGAGGTTACAAAAATATAGCTGAAAGAAGTACAAAGAATGCTGACTGCCAGCAATAGGCCTTCTGGTCCTCAGGACTTAAAAGTCTTTGAGGAGCACTGTGCTGTGGGGTGACCCTCACAGATCTGTGGGCAGGCGTTGACGAAGCCTGTCTCTCTGAGGATGGATCAACAGGGCACACCAAACACTTAAATCCCGTCAGATGCTAGCTGACAACATCGGGATTTCTGTTCTTCTGTATGTGAGTATTGATGATGGACTAAAAAAGTGTAAACCTGATTAGGAAATCCAGAAAAACTTGTGACATCCTTGTAAGAGCCAGAGGTCTTTTTTTCCCATTCATTCAAAGAAAGGTTTATCAAGTACCTATCATGTGCCATTTGCTATGTTCAGACTACAGCTTGTGAGGTACTTACTGTATATTGTTCTATGGCCTTTATACATAATACATTACAGAATCCTAGGATTGTGATGAAGCTAGAAGAAAGTCATCTTTAAATGCTGACTCCATTGCAAGGAGATTCTCACTGACATTTTTATTTTAGTTGTTTGGTTGCAAAGGACTTTGTCGATTGTGCAAGAAGGCTGTGTCCAGTTTGTCAAGTGTTTTGTTATGTTGTGGTGTTTTTTCATCTACCCATGTGCCTGAGACAGCAAGTATTCTCATAATCAAGAAAAATGGCCAGATTTGATATGTCCACTCTTTAGCAAGTGACTGTACAAAATAATCAGTAAGAAAATAATAAATAAATAAAAACAAACAAATAAGGAAGGACAGGAGGAAGGAAAGCCTAAGTGGTAACTATAAACGACCCTGCAGGATCTGTATCTCTGCATTGAGAAGACGTTGAGTTTAGTCAAGTGATTGATCCACTATGAAAACAATCCCAGCAGTGGCTGTAGGCAAAAACATAAGAGCTTCCTTCTGAAATCCAAGACAATGAAGTCTGCTCCAAACACCAAATTTTCCAAATATGTGCATCATGAAATAGTATTACTTACATAAAATAGTACCAAAAGAGTACAGGTAAAATTTTTTTTAAGAGTTCAACTCTGGGTGTACTACAAGGCCTCATTTTTCTTGTCTTGAATTTATTATAGTGCTCAAAGAGTAAAAATTTTTCCCCTTAGTTCAGTTGAGTACCATATAAATGTTTTATTATTTTTTAAAAATGTGTATTAACCTGCTTTGATTCTAAAACTGTGTCTCAAAATGTGCTCCTCAGGAAAATTGGTAATAACATTTTCTTGGTCTGTGGCAACACCAGACTGAGAAAATTCAATCAGCTCTCCTAGGCAGAAAGTACATTACTGCAATGACATCACAATGAAAATGCTTTATGACCTTAAAGAAGTTATTTTTTCCTTTCTTATGCCCTTTGCTGGCAGCTTAGATCAGCTACCATTTTATATGTATAAAAGTGCAGCGAGTTCTCTAAACAGTCACAGGCTTTCTAAATTATATAGTGGAAGAATAGCATTCTTTTTATTTTTCAGTATATACAGGGACTGTTAGATGGACCCCTGACATACTTAAACATCTTAACACCTTAGGGTAGGTTCTATATATAATTAATTCTTTGTATTAGATTTGTAATCTTAGATATTGTGGGAGTATATCTTTTAATATTGTGTTATTTATATAACAGGTTAAAAAAAAATAACACTGGCTTAAACAAGATAGAAGTTTACTTTTCTCCCACTTAAAAAAAAAATCCAAAGGTAGGTAGTCCAGTAGTGATGACAAATGGAGACATATCAGTGACAGAGACTACACTTTTATGCTCCACTGTCCATAGTGTTTGTTTCCATCCTCAAGTTTGCTTCATGATCCAAGATGGCTGTTGAAGCCCCAGACATCATGTCTGGGTTCCAGATAAGCAGAAGGAAGAAGTGGGAAAGAGTAAAATTGCAGTGGTACCAGCAAAATCAGCTTTCTTCTTTTTTTACACTTATTTTTTTTCCTTTATTTTTAAAGAAGTTTTAGATTATATAAAAGTTACATAGAAAATATAGGGAATTCCCATTACCCCCCTCCCTCCCCCTCCCACACTTTCCCACATTAGCAACATCTTTCATTAGTGCGGTACAGTTGTTACAATTGATGAACACATATTGAAGCATTGCTACTAGCCATGTCTAGAGTTTACATTATAGTTTACACTTTGCACCGCACAATATTATAGGTTTTTTGTTTATTTTAAAGATGCTTAGATTACATAAATGTTACACAAAAATTACAGGGATTCCCATGTTCCCCACCTCCCATAACATCCCACATAAACATCTTTCATTAGTGTGGTACATCACCTGTAATGGATATACACATCCTGGGGCTTTGCTACTAAGCATGGACCATAGTTCACATTGTAGACCACACTCTCTCCCACACAGTTCTGCATGCTATATGCTGGTGTAAAATGGCCTATATCTGTCATTGTAATGTCACTCAGGATAATTCCCAAGTCCTGAAAAAGTTCCTGTATTACAACTGCTTTTCCCTGGCTTGAAAGCGTCCAGTGGCCACTGGGTCCACCTCACTGTTGTAATTTCTTCCATTGCTTGAATCAGAATATGTCTACAACAGAATACCATTAAGTCCACTCTAGTCCATAGCTCTTCCCCCAATCCTGAGGAGTTTCGGATGGTGAGGTCCACTCTACCTCTAAGTGAGAGGGGGCTTATATCCCATGGATACAGTGGATGGGATTATCCTGCCTGCAGCTGCAGGCTTTCTCCATTCTCTGGGATGGCTGTTGTCCATCATCGTCTCCTCACCGGGTTACTTGGGTGAGTCCATTGAGCTGTAGAGTAGGAGCTGCAGCTCCATTGAGATTCCAGGCACAGCTGGCACATGGGCAGGCCAGAGGCTCCAGTCTCTGGAAGTATACCTACAAACTCCAGCATCACAAATAGGTTTGAATAGAAGGGGCTGATGGACCATGTACAGGGAGGACTTATTTGAGTCCAACTCTGTCACTCTCAGGAGCACAGATTCCAAAGTAGAGCCCACTGATAAGGCATCAATCTCTGGAGCTATCCACCCTTATGACCTGGGTGTCTCCAGATCCCTCAGGAGCCCCCTCTATTTGGGGTGATATCCACTTTGGTGTTCTATGAGATCCTACTGAGGTGTGCATAGGCATTACCTCTGGGATGACCTCCCGACTCTCTTTGAAGTCTCTTAGCCACATGAACTCATTTGTTTTTACCTTTTCCCCCTTTTATTCAAGGTCTTTTTCCAATCGTATTGCCAGTTGGCACTTGGTATTAATCCCTCATTGCCAGTGAGGCTCATCCCCGGGAGTCATGTCCCATGCTGGGGGGAAGGTAATGCATTCATATGCTGAGTTTGGCTTAGAGAGAGGCCACATTTGAGTAACAAGGAGGCTCTCAGGTGGCAACCCTTAGGCACCCCATAATAGTAGGCTAAGTTTCAATTACAAGAGCAAAGACTCCTAAGGCTAGTCCTCAATAACAAGAACCCATCAGTAGGCCACCCTCCTTTGCCAGACACTGCCCCTGCTCTCGGGGGACTGTTGCTGCTCTCTTGGAGAATGTGGCAGAGCTCTCCAGGCTGGGAATTCAGTATTCCCTCATTTATTGAGTGGTTGTCTACCCACTGTGACCATGCCCAACCACTTGATCATTTGAACAATTTTATATCTTTCATGTATATTCAGGTGAACTTCCTACCATGAAACCCCCATCCCAGACACCTCCACCAATGATCCTCTGCTGCCCCACTTGTAACCCTTCTGTGATCTAAACCTTCCTTGAAGATGAAGCCCATATAATAGCCAAATACAATCAGTAGGAAAATGAAATAATAATGATAAGCTTAAATGTAAGAGATAAAATACATGGAAACTCAGGAAAAAAACCTAAAAATAAAATATAATTAAAGGATTGGGACATTCAAAAAATGGGGGAAAAATTAAAAAATGAAAAAATTTATTATTATTATTTTTTCCTTTTATCACTGCATTATCGGGTGTCCAGTCTGTACCATGGCACCTTCCCCCTCTTACTCCCCAGTGCCTCCCAAATTTTCATTTAATTTTCAAAGAAGTTTTAGGTCACAGCAAAGTTACACACAGAATACTAGAGACTCTCATATACCCAACCTCCTTCCCGTTTCCTCACCCCATATTAAAACCTTTTTTATGTGGATGGTAGCATTGTTATAACTTATACAGATAGTGAAACATAGCTACTAAACATTGTCAATGGTTTACAGCATACTTTGCAATTTAGACGGTACAGTTTAATAATTTTTGATGATATTTACCATGTCCTGTGTCCATTACTGTAAGGTAATGAAAAACATTTCCCATGACCACTAAATACCCCCTGTTTGATCTTTTCTGTTCCTTCCTCCCCATCCTCCTGGGGCACATGACACTCCCCTGTCTTGACTCATTGGCTGACATGATTCATAGTTAGATGCAACAAGAGGTCTTGACACGCTAATTATCCTGCCCTATTAGGATCCACCCTTGCTCCTAAGAGACACCCACCTGTCTGTTTCTGGGTGAATCGGTCCTCCCAAAGATGGGGGTCCATCTCCTTCCCACTCACTGTGTGGGTCTCCACTCCCCAACACAACACATTATGACAGGATGAACACTCACACACTCCCCAGAAGCCTACTTAGATGCACCCCATCCTGAATGCCCCCCCAATCTACATCCTAAACCAGTGACACTACCTTGTCATATTGCCATAAGAGCATTCCCATTCCTGCACTTTCAACATCATACCCACAAATCCCATGTTCACCTAGTCCCCCTCCCATCTCTCCCCCCAGTATCCTGGATATTCTAACCTGCCCTTCCTAATCTACCCACCTATCAACCCTGCACCACCAAACCCAGTAATATAACTACCCACCTGTCCTATCCTTCAATATGCAACTATACTCTATCACTTTACCATAGATTATGTCCATATGGGTGATGGCTCACAACCTTCTCTTCTCCTTCTCTCCCTTGTTAACCTATCTTTCAGACAATGGTTCTCAGAGACTGCTTACTTTCCTCAATTCAAATCCTCAATTTCCTGAGGTCATACACTGTTCATCCTTCAATCCCTGGCTTGCTTCACTCAACATAAGGTCTTCAAGATTCATCCACATTATTCCATGTGTTAGCACTTTATTCCTTCTTACAGCTGAGTAATATTCCATTGTATGTATGTACCACATTTTGTTTATCCATTCATCTGCTGATGGGCACCGGGGCTGATTCCAACTTTTGGCAATTGTGAACAATGCCGCTATGAACATTGGTGTGCATATATCTGTTCGTGTCTTTGCTTTTGGTTCTTTTGGGTATATACCCAGCAGTGGAATTGCTGGATCATACGGAAGATCTATTGTTAGTTTTCTGAGGAACCACCAAACTGTCCTCCACGGTGGCTGGACCATTCCACAATCCCACCAGCAGTGGATGAGGGTTCCTATTCCTCCACATCCTCTCCAACACTTATAGTCTGCTGTTTTCTTAATAGCTGCCATTCTGATGGGTGTAAGATGGTATCTCATTGTAGTTTTGATTTGCATTTCCCTAATAACTAGCGATGTCGAGCGTTTCTTCATGTGCATTTTAGTCATTTGTATTTCTTCCTTGGAGAACTGTCTTTTCAGGTCACGTGCCCATTTTTTAAATGGATTGTGTGTCTTTTTATTTTCGAGGTGTAGGATTTCTTTATATATGCAGGATATTAGGTTCCTATCAGATATATGGTTGCCAAATATTTTCTCCCATTGTGTAGGCTGCTATTTTATTTTCTTAATAATGTCCTTTGAGGTGCAGAAGTTTTTAATTTTGAGGAGATCCCATTTATCTATTTTTTCTCTTGCTGCTTATGCTTTGGATGTGAACTTCATGAAACCATTTCCTATTACAAGGTCCTGTAGATGCTTCCCTACATTATCTTCCAATGTCTTTATGGTTTTGGCTCTTATATTTAGATCTCAAGATCCATCTTGAGTTGATTTTTGTATAAGGTGTGAGATGGTATTCCTCTCTCATTCTTTTGGATATGGATATCCAGTTCTCCAAACACCACTTGTTAAAGAGGCCATTCTCTCCCAACTGAGTGGACTTGGTGGCCTTGTCAAATGTCAGATGACTGTACATGTGAGGATCTATATCAGAACTCTCAATTCAGTTCCATTGGTCAGTATGTCTATCCTTGTGCCAATACCATGCAGTTTTGAGCACTATAGCTTTGTAGTATGTTTTAAAGTCAGGTAATGTGATACCTCCAACTTCATTTATCTTTTTCAATATGTCTTTGGCAATTTCGGGCCTCTTACCTTTCCAAATATATTTTGTAGTTAGTTTTTCCAGTTCCTTAAAACATACAGTGTTGATTATTATTGGGATTGCATTAAATCTGTAGATTAGTTTGGGTAGGATAGACATCTTGATGATGTTTAGTCTTCCTACCCAGGAACAGGGAATATTCTTCCTTTTATTTAAGTCTTCTTTGATTTCCTTTAACAGTGTTCTGTAGTTTTCTGTATATAAGTCCTTTACATCTTTAGTTAAATTTATTCCTA
>JAQZBX010106763.1:0-10717 GCA_029593785.1 Cabassous unicinctus
CAATACATACCAATATTTGTAAAATGATATATAAATACATATGCATATATGTGCATTTGTTTACATAAATGTTATTTGTTATACAATGTCACTTTAATAATGCTCATTTATTTAAGTTTGGAAAATAATTTTTTACCAATCTATGATATCTCATGGTTCTTATAGATAAACCATCCTCTAAATTTGAACCACGAACATTATTTAAATATCTTTTGACCTCTTTCTAAGTGCAGGCCCTATCCCAGACACATAGAATGCACTTATAAGAGCTTTAGTAAAAGAAGATTTCAAAATTTAAAGCGAGAAAAAATATCTTAGCAGGATATGTCCCAACAGCATTTAACACAACAAACTAATACTATATGTCATGAATTCAAAGGGTTTTAACATTTAGCATTGTTGGTATCTTAGTATTGTGTCATTTTGTCAGCATTTTATATTTTGTAGTGGTACATAAAATGGCTTATAGTTTCTAGCATCTTAGATTCAATGAACTATAGGAAGCAGTAGAGGTATTTAAACAGTTCCTATTTGCTGGAATAATATTTTACCTAAATAGAATCTTTTCAAAAGTTTTCTTTGGCAACCCCACCTTGACTCATTGGCTTATTTGCTCAGTATATTTATCTGGAGAATTTACAAGGAAGCCATATTTTTATAGCCATTCTTGAATTGTGATTAAACTGGAAGGGACAAGAGTATGAAATAAAAACATTCTCAAGTTTTCTTTGGGCTAAAATGTTTATTTATAAAAGTAACTTGATTTGACATGTTTTGAGGCTGTTGAATTTGCTTTATCAGGCTAAGAATGTTCAAATTCCTATAACTAAAAGGTTATAAGCATTTTGTACTGTATTAAGAATAAAATGCACAATTGTCTCTTTATTTTTTAATATTTCAATTATTTTTCATTACATCAGAAATGTATTGAGTACTTATTACATGTTAAGAACCCTGTCCTAAGCACTTACATGTATTATTTTCATTTAATCCTCAGCAGTGATACTATGAAACAGATACTCCCATTTTGCTGATGTGTAATCTACAACTCTAAAGTTAAATTACTTGAAGTTCACATAATTAGTCAGCAAAGGAGCCTCCACTCAAATCTAGGCATCTAGTTCCAGAGCCTGTTCTTATCACTACACTGATCCACCTCCCTATAAAAAAATGAAACATTTTATTCTTTCACACATTTACATAAATATTTGTTGAATACCTCCCCATCTGACAAGGAGAGGCATCAGAGAAGCAGTAATGATTGAACTGCCGTTGCTAGGATTACCAGGAGATACGGCTGATCAATGAAGAGGGAAAATGCTTTTCAGTCCTATAGTGCAATATGAGCAACGTGATAAATGGGTGTGGCAGATGTTCCCACCTCCTTAAGGAGTAGGGATTTCACCTTGGAGATCGATGCTGCTCTCTGTAGAATTTCCCTGGAAGTCTAGGGTGTGGGTCTGGAAATCTGTACTTTAATAAATTCCCCACCCCCAGATTTCCTTATAACTAAGTTCACTATCATAAGAATATGAAAATGAGAAGGCTCATAACTTTCATCAGATTCTCAGTGAGACTTCTGAACAAATGGGAGAAAACCACTGCAGTGCATTAGTGGTTTTCACATATATTTGAAAACAGTCCATAGTAAGAAAAAACATTTTACATTGTTACATTTTACACATATGTGTACACATTCACACAGCTGTAACAGAAGTTTCACAACACAGTATTTACCCGCACTTCATCAGTGTACAATATTTTCTATTCAATTTCATTTTAAAAGAATCCTGGTCACAATCTGCTAAATTAATTTAACAAGTTTCTAATGTGGTTTTAAAAATATCGCAGGAAATTGTCTATTTAAAAAATTTTTGCCCGTATATCATGTGGTCAGATTTGCATTTTAATATGCTTCTCCATTAACTATCTTGACTTAATTCCTTATAACGTAGAAAGGAAGGCTAGGGAGAAGCCAAGGATGACTCTGTATTTATGACTTGAGCATTTGGTTGGATAACTAAGCTATTATTCAAGATCTGAAATAGATGAAAGAGTAGGTTGGGGGAGGATACATGGGTGTGTTTGGTTTGGGACATTGTATATGAGGTGTTCATGTAACATTGTGCACCTTATTTGATCAAGATGGAGCTGTCCAGGGGGCATTGGCAATGGGGATCTAGAACAAAAGTGTTTGCAAGAAGCAACTCCAAAGGGCATTTTATAGGAATTAATTCTACCTAGAAGCCCAGTAATGAAAAGAAAATGTGTATTTACAGAGTTATTTTTTTTCAGTTGTTAAGAATACTTGTTTACATATGAATACTTAAATTATAAGTGTTGTTACTTTTAATTACTGATACTTAGAGAATTTGAAGCTCCTTTTGGCAGATTTTGTTTACACTAATTAAGAACAATGGCAGTTTAATACAGATGAATGAACTATGATATATATATTCATTCAGTGGAATAGTATACAACAGTGGAAAACAGAATTATAGTTCTATACAACATGGCAGTGAAAACCCTATTTGGGTAGAAGATTACGTACAGTATGACACTTAAAAATTTTTTTTTAATTACAGTAAAAATCAAGTAGTATTGCGTAGGTATACACACATAGGACAAAATTAAAACAGAAAAAGGGGAAGGCTAACCACAAAAATTAGAATAGTGGTTACCTGTGATAAAGAAAAGCAGGCAGAGGGGATAGGAGAGGAACAGATATAATATTATTGCTAATGTTCTAGTTCTTAAGTTGGATGGTGAGTTCACAGGCATTCATTATATTGTCAAGCTTAATAATGTCAAGCTTTATTTATTTTGTAGAAACAAATATTACATAAATTAATAATTGTTCTCATTATCAATGACTTTAGCTATAATTTGTCATCTTCATACATTAAATGAGAAAAGCCAGATCATATTTCAAAAGATGCCAGAAAGACATTTGATAAAAATTCAATTTCAAGTTTGGATAAAAACCTTAAGTAAGTAGGGAATAGGAAGAAATCTTCCTTAACATGATAAGCAATATCTTTGTCTAATTAATAGCCAGTTATCATCATACTTAGTGATAAGACAATAGAAACATACTTATTAAAGTTAAGAATAAAATATACACATCCATTATCCCTGTGGCTTAATGTTGTTTTGTAAATGCCCAGTTATGCAGTAGAACAGAAAATGAAATAAGAGCAATGGATAAATGATAGATGGGGGCATAATTGCAAGTATAACATAAATGAAGATAATATAAGTGAATCAAGTGAAAAACTATAAAAGCCTACTAATAAGATTATTTTCAGTAAGGTGGTCAGTTCAGAAATAACTGTTTTAAAAACCACGGGTTTCCCTACAAAGAAAATAGGAAATATTCTATACCAAAATCATATTGTTGGTGATTTGCTAATGATATATATTTGTCTCTCTGTTTCCTGATTGTGCTATAAGCATAAAAGAAAGTAGAGATGTCAAGTTTAAATATAGCAGGAATCTGGGAGAAAAGTTTAATATTAATATGAAAGGTAAAAACAGCTTGACAAGAAAAATAAGGCAAGTCTTGAAGTTATCTACAGCTAGACACAAGTTTAATATCTTGCTAGTCACCTACTTGATAGAGCTGCTTTGTCATCTATCAGTGGAAAAAGAAAGTTTTCTCCCTGTCTGTGATCTCTCTCCCATATGGAAGATACAGAGTTGCTGGTGTTATCAAAGGCTTGGATGGAGAGGCCAATTTCCTTGCTGAGTTAACACTTGACATTTTGGAACAGCAATTTGGTGAGGTGCCCCGGGATGGAGTTCAGTCTAGAAGGGACAGATTGGGGAGATTCTGAAGTAGTAGTAGGTCGAATTTATAAAGATGAGTTTCTTAGGTGGCCTCAGGTAATAAAACTCAGTATGCGATAGAGAACTGATTAAGGAGAACTAAGTTGGGCCCACAGTAGTACTTAAGCAGTCATGGGAAAATGGCAGTCATAATTTTAAAATACTTAAAAAGCGTAGAATGTTTAATAAATTATATATTGGGGGTATCTTATTTTAGAGTGATAATATAAGGCATAGCCATATTTATGAATGTAGTAATACTCTGTAATCAATACTAAGATATTCCTTTTTGTGACTAATCTGAATGATTTGTAGTTTTCACAGTCTAGCTGTGTTGGTATTTCATTTAAGGCAGTCATCACAGATAAGGAAGGAAGGTACTTGATTGTTCCACTTCCACTGAATAGTAAGATGATGCTACTTCTGGATCTCTTTCATATTTGGTTATGAAAGAAAACCTTTCTACTAGGTATGCTAATGTTTTGCTGTTTTTGTTTTATGGAGGTAGTGGTTCCCCAGAAAACTTGAAGAATGGGATCATTATGAATCTAGGATTAATTCTAGATAAAGTCTTCTATTTTATAATTTCTGATTCTGTAAAAATATCTGTAACTTTCTTCAAAAATATTGAAGGTGATTGAGTTATGAAGGGTAAGTATCAGTGATAACTATCTATTATTTTTAAGCAGCCTATATTTCTCTGATTAAAAGCAAAGTGAATGTACATTTTAGAATTGTATAAAGCACATGCAAAAATAAAGATAAATAATAAAAGTGCCCCCAGCAGTGAAAAACAGTCAGTATTGTTGGATTTCTTCTAGTCTTTTTTTCCCCATGCTCACACATACATTTTACAATGTTGCAATCCTAGTATATTTCTTGCTTTTTACATCCTACTTTTTTTTTTCATTTAACATATATCTTGAGCATTTTCCTATGTCCTTAAATAGTATTAACGGTTATTTTTTAAATAGCTGCCCAACATTTCATTTTGTGGATAAACTATCCTTATTTTTCCTATCATTTCTATATAACAAAAATGATACAATGAGCATCCTTATGTGTAAATCTTGTCTCCATCTCTGATATTTCCTCAGAATAGATTCATAGATGTGGAATTTACTGGGTCAGAAGGTATAAAAACTTTTAAAGTTTTTAATAAGTGTTGCCAAATTGTCCACTGCCACCCTCAGAAAGATGATGCTGATTTATATTTCCACAGCTGTTTGAAAGCGCCTATCACTTTATTGCACTGTTCCCAATATTGAATGTGTTTTTTAATTTCAAAATTACTCATTTGATAATGTTTAAAATTAGTTTGACCATGTGATTTGCTTAATTATGTTTGGCATGGGTAAAATAGTACAGTATTGTAAGACATCATAGAGTATCATCAAATATTTTACTGTCTCCATCTAATATTACTAGGAGTAGTTTTGATTTTTTCATTTTTTAAAATATTATTTGTTTTTCCCAATATAGTGGGGGAAAGGTTTTTGTTTATTTTAATAACTCATGGGTTTGCTTTGAAATAATCTATTTCTCTAACTTTTTTACACATTTTGCTGTTTTGCCATTTCTCTTTCCCATTGTTTATGGTACTAATAATTTAGTGCTTTTGAGTTTCCACCCTCATCTTCAGATGCCTTTCTCCCTAAAGAACATTAAAAAATTCTCATGAAGAGGGACCCTGTGGTGTGTGGTTCTGCCATGTAGCAGAATTAAATAACTTATCTAAAAGATAATCAGACAAAAGTTTGTTATATTAATTACCTAAATATAGTAATTGCCCAACTGTCCATGTGTAAATTTTTACCCTTTCATTGCTAACATCTCTTTCTCTATGTGAAGGCATAGGTGTAATGTCTTTGTAATAGCCTAAGCATTACCATCCTTGAATGCCTTTTTAGTCCAGTATTTCTTAATCATAAATCATAAATCGATTTATCTAAGAGACTTGACAGGACATCTTATTTATGTCAGACCTGCCAAGTAACTTAGAAATCAGAACTGCTGTTTCTAATCTAGCTCTTGATGCACTATTTATATCAATAGATTTAAACATGTGAAATCAGAAATGTTTTACTTCCTTTATAAGCTTGAAGGAAATGTAGTGAATTTGACTTAATGAAAATTGAAAAAGAAATAAATTATATGGACTAGACCCTACCTTAGGAATGTATTTTCAGAGTGGATATTTGGAAAGAGATCTAAAAATTAAAATCCTTTGTTTTATTCATTCTTAGCCTTATAGCTATGACACAGGGGAAAAAACCCCACAAAAGTGTTTTATTTATGAATATTGAATGCTTTAAAGTCACAAAGTTATGGTTCCCATGAGAACCCTTAATTCTATTTTCTTTGTTTCTTTGTTGTGCTGTAGCTAGTATCTGGAGCTCTCTGGGGCTCTGAAGGCAGCATTCTTTTTTTTAATGTATAAAGCACTTGGGAAAGCAGTGTTTGCTGTCCTTCTAGAGTAGCAGCAGGCATCTGTAATTTTTTAGCCTTCCATGTAGGAAGAGCAAAATTGTGGCTGATTCTTTCTTGTACTTTATCTTTCTATATTTCAAGTTTGAGACGATCAGAAATATTGATAGTCTTTTTGCATGTTTTCCCAGATTGCTCCTTCTGCTTCCATTCAGCCTACACTTAAATTTTGACCTTGAAGGTTTCTAGCCCCTTACTTTTGTAAATAACAAGGCTTCAGAATAAGTACATAACTTTTGATTATCCACTGGGTGCTTATTACCAGTCTTTCACCACTAGGAAATTACTTTAAAAATTAAACCTATCATTGATATTCCTTCTGCTAAGGAATATATCTTTGTGCTTGAATCAGGCCAAAAGCTGAGTGGGAGCTCCCAGATATTGTCTTTTCATCATCATAGCAAACATTTTTTTGGTACATTTTCTATGCCGGGCATTATGCCAAGCACGTTAGATAGGTTATCTCTCAACTTCACAACAACCATACGAGGTATGGGTAATGTCATTATCTACATTTTACTGATGAGGAGACTGAGGATTAATGAGGTTAAGTTACTTGCCCAAAGAAACACAGATGGTAGATTCTGGATCCAGGGTTAGAACCTGGGCAGTTTGGCTCCAGAACCTGTGATCTATCTAACACAGTAGATGTCATCTGTTTGGGCAACTGTGTATAAAAGAGATGTTCTCACCTTTTTCTTCTCAAACCATTGAGGGAGACTAGACCCAACTTAGAACTGGAAACACAAAGGGAGTAGCTATGAAAGAAAACATTTTAGGGAAGTGGATTTGGCTCAAGCAATTGTACTCCTGCCTACCACACAGGAGGTCCCGGGTTTTGTTCCCGGTGCCTCCTGGAGAAGACAAGAAAGACAGCCAGCTGGTGCGACAGGCAGACGCGGTGTGCTGACACAACAAGATGATACAACAAAGAGAAAAGACAATGAGAGACACAACAAACCAGGGAGCTGAGCTGACTCAAGTGATTGAGTGCCTCTCTCCCACATGGGAGGTCCCAGGTTTGGTTCCCAGTGCCTCCTAAAGAGAAAACAAGCAGAGAGAGAGCACACAACAAATGGACACAAAGAGCAGACAGTGAGCGCAAACAACAAGGCAGGGGGAGGAGAATAAATAAATCTTTTTTGAAAAAAGAAAGAAAACGTTTTAAAAAGGGGAAGAGAATAAGACAGCAGGATACTGTTTACCCATCTTTGGTGTCCTTCCTTACTTGGCACTAACTCCATTAAAAAGTGGACTTAAGAGTGCATATTTTGTATGCACTTTTTTGTAATTGTTACATAATACGTGACTAACTTTTAATTAATAAAACAATATCCCCCTACTGCTGTACTTTTGTTGAGGTTTCTCCTTTCTTAGTGTAGAGCCATGGCTTTGTGTCTTTGGTCCCCAGAGCCCAGGGATTTTGTGATGTTACCACAGTGGCTACCTCAGCGGTTCCAGTCCCTCATCAGCCCTTTCTTTAACCAGAGCAGCTCCAGCTCTATGTGTAATAATACACAGTGGGTTTCCCTATAAGGGTTATTTTGAAAACAGGTTTCCATAGCCTAAAAAAAGAAGTTTGGAAACAGTGAATTAAGAGTTGAATATACTTCCAAATCTATGTGGAAATATTCTTCAGACTTTAATATGGTTTATATTATTGTACTTATAAGTTTCATGGTAACATTGATTCAATTGGTGTGAAACCGTGTGTTTTGCAAAAATCTCGGGCCTGGGCCACTTTTTGCAACTTCTGTTAATCTTTGAGGATTCACATCTGTCATGTATCAGTCTCTCCCCTACACTTACATCTCCATTACTGCCATGCATGAATTCTAGTCTCACCTATGTTTCACCAGCAGTTCTTCGTGGCATAATGCAAAAAACTTCCCTCAAGATTCCAAAAGAGCAAGGAGGAGAGAAGACTGACAATTAATTGGAAGCTGACATTTATATTTATAATTTTTTTCATTGAAGAATTCAGGTTTAGGACTTTGTTTCTGAGAAACAAAACATTTTTTAAAACAAAATTCTGCTACCAGGAGAATCACTAAGTTTAGAATTTAGTCTGTGTTTAGTCTCTCCTTAGGTCCTTTAAAATACAAAGTGGTTTTAAAGAGGGTGGGTCACATTTTCAGATGGAATTTGGTGAGACCAGAAGATTCTGTGAATATTCTCAATAACGATGAAGAGACTTTTAAAAAAGGAAAATGTATAGTATAAATCTAAGGTTTACAAACCCAGAAGCCACTTGGCTTAAATTTAAGAGCTAAACATAGCATAAGAGAGGTCAGAAACTTTCTTATCCTGATGTTTCTACCACATAGCAAGCAGCTGTGTGGGGTTTTTTTTCCCCTCCCTCCTTTCATTTTGTTATTTATTTTTGCCTGCTCTGGGAAGCCTTGGTTTTCCACAGACTTGTAAGTGATCTATTTCAGATGCAGTTCTAATTTTTTAGTATCCCTGGCACAAGACAACTAAGTGAATTTAATCTAGTTTCTTCACATGAATCCAACAAATACTTATTAGGTAACTATTCTATTGTGTTCCAGATATGTATGAAAGTAAGACCATAGTCCTTGTCTCCAACAACTCACAGTCTGTCAGGGGGGAAAGTCATGTAAGAAATTATTTAGCATACAGTGTAGTGAAGGCAGCAATAGAGGTAAGCCCAAGGGACTGCGAGGACCCAGAGAAGGGGCTTAACTCACTAGGGAAGGAAATGGATTAGGTAACATGAACCGAGACCAGAAGGGGGCATATAGCATGGTGTGTTCTGGTGCCCAGTGGCACAGTGTTGTTGCTAGAGCATAAAACACAGGTGGAGAGTGAGGCCCAATTAACTGACTTAGTAGCAAGGGCACTGGTCTATTGGGAAGGAGCCTGATATGTTCTATTAAGGACCTTAGACTGTACAGTAGAGAAGTGGTAGGGAGCTGTGAAGAAATGAATAACACTTGGGACTGACATGGTCAGATTGATATTTTATGTGAATAATTTTGGCAGCTGGATGATCAAAGGATGGGACCAAAAAGGGACAAAAGTGGAAGCTGAAAAATAAGTTAAAAGGCTGTTACTCAAGCAGGAGGTGATACTGAGCTAAAGCAGAGGATGGAGATGAGGACATACATTTGAGAAATGATTTGGAAGGTACAAGTCTTGTGAATTGTGGTATTGAGGGATATGGGATAGTATGAAAGAAGAGTCAAAGTAGACAGGATGTCAGTAACTTCAGCAACTGGAAGAATGGTGGTTTATTAACTGAGAGATAGACAATGTGGGAGGGTGGGAAGATGTAGGGATAAGATGATAATTTAGTTCATTGCTATATAAACATTGATTCTGTGGTGTATATTTAAATTTGGAAGGGACTGGGTCAATAAAAATAAAATGCAGCTTTATGATCAGAGTTACTGAACTCAATGGCAGGTTTTAATTTTTGTTGCCAAAGAATGACTTGTGGCTTAGCCCGGTCATGACTACATTTTAAATGAACTATTCAGATTCTCTTGATGGCTTTCTGACTTTTCTTCCAAAAATTACTTTGGCATTTGACTAAATCTTGCATTCATTTTTAAATACAAGTTTTCTGTTCTTTCATGTTCTATAGTCAGTTTACCTTTTTCCCTGATACAGTATCTCTAATATCTGCTATTTGCATCTTTCCCCTGCCAATAACTGTCACCCCACCCCCACCCCCACCCCCTCCTTCCTGGAAATACTCAGCTATAACAACTGTACCCTGCCACCTGGATTCTTCTAAATAATTTTTGGCCAAGAAGCTTCAAAATGAGTCATAACAAAACTCACATTGAAGTCCCTTTTTAGCTGGCGAAACCAATTGTTGGGCAATTGTGTTTAACAATAAGAAGTGTACTTAGTTAATGAATTCAGTTTCATTAAGGTGCTCATCATATTCAAGATACTATATATATGTGTGTGTGTATATCTGTATGTGTTCACACACATAAACACACACACAACTCCATTCTTTTCCTCCAGACCAAAAATATCTTGGAGTCATCCTTGATTCCCCCTTTGTTTCATTTCCGATGTTCAATATGTCTAGGAATCCTGCTGCCTCTACCCACAAAATACATCCCAAATCCACCCACTTCACATCTCCTGGTCCAAGTCACCATCATCTCACTCCTGGATTTCTATATATATGTGCCACAAAGGCAGAGATCTTTGTAAATTTTATGGCAGAAACCTAGAACAGCACCTGCCACAGTAGACACTTGGTTAATATCTGTAGAAATTTGTGGAATTAATGAATTAAATGAATGAATGAGTCAATTAATGCCAACTTACTGACCACACCAACATTTAGAAGGCTGGTTTCATATTAAGAGGAACCATATTAAGAGAGCTAAAAATGACTCGACAATTTTTTTTTTTT